>RJWJ010001070.1:0-152422 GCA_004363605.1 Indri indri
ATACATGAGTGGATTAGTAAAATGTGGTATATGTATACCATGGAGTACTATTCAGCTTTAAGAAACAATGGTAATATAGCACCTCTTGTATACTCCTGGATAGGGTTGGAACGCATTCTACTAAGCGAAGTATCCCAAGAATGGAAAAACAAGCACCACATGTACTCACCATCAAATTGGTAGTGACTGAACATCACATCAGTGTACATATAAGAATAACATCTATTGGATGTCAGGCAGGGGGGAGGGGGAAGGGGGAGGGGCGAGGGGGAGGAGGGGACGGATATATGCATACACAAAGGGTGCAACGCACACCATCCGAGAGATGGACGCGCTTGGGACTGGGACTTGGGGGGAAGGGGGGGCAAGGGCAACATACGTAACCTAAACATCTGTACCTCTACTATAATAACAAACAATAAAAAAAAAAAGAAAGAAATAGAAGGCTTAGCATTTGACTGGGGACTGTGGAGGGAACTGCCAGAAAAAGAATCGGAAGTGCTTTTGGGGAACTAGCCCTCAGCCAGGAACAGTAGGGTAGGGTGGGGAGAATGGTTTGCATTTTAAGTATGTGTAGATATTATTTTGATACAATTTTTCGAGGAAAAGAAGCAAAGATGGAGCTTCAAGTCAAGGCTAAGTGAAAAGAAAAAAAAAAGAAGCAAAGATGAAAGAAAGAAAAGAAGGAAGGTAGGAGATGAGAATGAGGAAAGGAGGGAAGAAAGGAAAGAAGACACAGAAAACACCAGGCTGGCTTGGGCGATGCACAGGAATATGTGTAACCAAAACGTTTGTACCCCCGTAATATTCTGAAATTTAAAAAAGGAAAAAAAAAGAATTTTAAAATAAAGAAAGAAAACACCTAAGCCTTTGGAGTCGGTGTGTCTTATCGAGTCAAATCATGTCTCTGAGCTTCGATTTGCCTCCTCTGTTAAACGCGGCTGATGCAAACAACCCTCCTGGCTGTCGTTGACAATGAGACGAGGCTGTGAACTCAGTGTACATGCACCAGTAGGAGAAGCCTGACCGAGGGGCTGGACAGTCAGAGATGGTTAGGAGGTGTGGCCTGTACCTGGGTCAAAGAAGATGATGGCTTTGAGGCAAGCATACTCGTTGTCATCGATCTGCAGCTCCTGGAAGGGCAGCACCAGCTCGTCCAGGATGCGCATGGACACCCGGTTCATCTCCGCCAGTTCTGGGCAGTGCCGAGGGACGATGTAGTCATTGCCTGGATGGGTTGGGAGAGAGAGATGTGGCAGTCACTTTGGGTTGACACCTCTCCTCTAGTTTTGGCTCTTCAGTTGGTAAAGTGGTTGGTGCCAGAGGGAGGAGGACCTGCCGGGATTGTCACGCCCATTGTACAGATGAGAAAGCTGAGGCCCAGATTAAGAGGATGAGTAGCCTGAAGTCATCAGGCTGACTTTGGAACTTGGTTTTCTAGGACCCCTGAGCTCCTTTTACCAACACGACTCACATGATGGATGACATACGAAGGCCACTTGGGAGACACCAAAGCATCAAAGTTAAGGGACCAGGTTCTGTAGCTGGACTGCCCTGGTTGAAAGGCTTCACCACTTATAGCTGGTTATATTTGGATAAGTTACTTAACCTCTCTGGGCCTCAGTTTTCTCATCTATAAAATGGGGATAAATAATAGAGCTTCCTTTAGAGAGTTGTTGTATTTTTAAAAGAGGTAATGTCTGAAAAACTGTTAGCATAGTCTCTGGCATATAATGTGTGCTATATAAGCATTTAAAATAATAAATATGTCATGAAGGCACAGGTGACAGGGGCTGGGGCTTTGTGCCATCCCTGGCCACCTCTTGCTCCTATTCCAGAAAGAATATCAGAATGATGGGCAATTCCTGGGATGACCCTCATTATGCTCTAACTTTAGTGCTGGGGGAATCGTATTCCTTGCATCTGAGTGGGGTATCCAGCTGAGAACTGCGTCCTGGAGTCCTCCATTCGCAAGCCTGAGGACAGGGCCGCTCTCGGCCTGTCTCCCTCCCCCCTGCCTGCCCCTGTGCCAATCTCCCTTGCTGAGTGTGTGCCACACGGGGCGTGCCCTCCGCAGAGCCCTGGCTGGGCAGGCGGCCTCCTCACCTAGGAGCAGCACATCCTTGAACACCATGGATCGCTTGGTGGCTCCGAGTAGCAGGTGCTCGCCGGCATGGGCTCTGAGCAGGGCCACCTTGAAGAGAGAAGGGACAGCGTCTGGCACCCGCGCCCTGGGAAGGCTGCTCCTGGCCAACTCAGTGACCGTGGGAATGTCAGCTTTTTGTTCCCCTCTGCCTCTGCCCGCCTGAACTATAAAACAGCAATCACGAAACTGCAGCCTTCCTCCCACAACTGATAAAACTGGGGACCTGGAAAGGATTTGGCAGAAACGTGGAAGGGGAAAGAACATGCACCCAGGGCTGGGAGACCTCGTGCTGACTCTGGCCTTGAACTGCTGTGTCCTGGGGCGAGCAGCTGCTCCCCCGGACCCACTCTGTGCCTGTGAAACCATAAGCAACAATTTGTGTGCATATGTTTGAGGTTCTTAAATGGGACTATGACCCCCAAAAGTTTTAAAACCGTGAGTCCCAAATTCCTACCCAGGGACTAGGTACAGAGAATTATGCAATATTATTGCATTTAAAAACACAGATTCTTAGGCCCTATGACCAGAGATTCTGATTCTGTATGTATGGGGTGGGCCCAGGGATCTGCATTTAATGGGCTCCTCTGTTGATTCTGAAGTGCAATTCTGATTGGGAAATCACTGGGTTGGAAGGTCTCCCAGGCGTTTGCCCACTTGACATTGCAGGATTTTAGGATTCCGAGAGAGCATTACAAGAACTTGGATATGGACATTGGTTGTCAGGGCTGGTTCTCTGCTTCCCAAAGCAGAGGTGTGAACAGTGGTCCTTGGAGAGCATCTGCTGCGCAGATGCCTTCTCTGCAGGGAGAACAAGGCAGCCTTTGAAGACTGGAGTCCGAGCGAGGCCCAGCCAGCTCACAGGGGGACATCGCTGCCCTTTCAGAGCCGTCGGCTTCAGTGCTTGAGTGAGGACCAAAAGATGGGTTGGTAAAAAATAGTAGTAGGGTGGCCTCAGGGAGCTTATCTTTCAAATTGAGTTTAGAGGTTCTATAGCAAGCCAGACCAGAAGGTTTAAATGCTTTTGTTCATTCGTTAATTCGATTGTCCATTCTTCTAGTTATCAAATCTTAAATGCCTACTAAGTGCCAGGCACTTATGTTAAAAAAGAGAGAGACCAGGTCCTAACATCCTACGGGGGAGGGGGTGGAAAAGATAATAAAGTAGGAATAAATAATAGGACAGAGGCTGGTAATGCTAAGGAGGAAGGAAGGAAGGAAGAAAGAGAGGGAGGGAGGGAGGACGGAAGGAAAAGAGATGGATGAGGGGGTGAGGAAGGCCGACAGGTGGAAGGAGGGAGTGGGGAAGAAAGGAAAACGAGGGGTGCGAGGTACAGAGCAACGGGGCAAGAACGGCTACGTCAGATGGCAGAGAAGGCCTCTCTAAGGAGGCTAAACTGTTGTAAGTCATGGCGATACCTGGCACAGAGTAAGCCTTCAACAAATATTTGAATGAGTGAATGAATGAATGAGCAAAGGTCTTGACTTCCTGTCTAGGTCTAGCCCCCCGGGCAGCCACCTGTCCCTGCCCCTTCTATCCCCCGTGGTTAGAACCTTGTGAGGAAGACACAGAAAGAGGAAAGTGGGAAACGGCCTTGGACGTGAGAAGCCGCTTTGCATGACGAGTGTGGAGGGAGGCGAAGGAAGCTCGCTACCGAGCACCTCCTGTGCACCAGGCTCCGCGCAGGGCTTTCGACAGTCACCCCAGTGGCTCTCGAACTGGATTTGGGTCCCTGCGCTGTGGCTGTAGACAAAAGGCTTTCTCTCTCTAGGCCTCCATCCCCTTATCTGATCATCCCAGACTTCTGGGTCTCAATGGGATGGTGTCCAAGACAAATAAGCTGGTTCCTGGGGCAGTGTGGACAGAATTGGGTTGTCCTTGGAGGACAATGCCCCCAGCTGTTCCAGGTATGCCCACCTGTGCTGGGCAAGATGGGTTCCTCGTACACCACGAATGGGGAGCTGGGCACCCTCCTGGTCCCAGCTTCAACCCCCTGACATGGCGGCTGTTCTGGGGGGTGGGCAGGCAGGTGGGGGGATTAATGATTGTCCCGTGTTACTGGCCACCCATCACTGCTCTCTGAGAATGCTCTGAGCCCCAGCCAGAAAGGTTTGGGTGGGAAATTGAGGTTAACAATTGCTCAGCTTGGGGGTATCTTGTTGCCCTGCTAAGCCCCTGGGAAGGAACAGGCGGGATTAAACATTAATGTAGACTCTCCAGCAGAGGGGACCATGGCCAGAGTGAGGAGCAGGGAGAAGGAAGGGGCAGACCGGCCGAGATCCCTGCCCTGTCAACTCCCCTGACGGAGGGAGGAACCACGGGGGAGGGCCTCCGGTCCAGCCCCTGAGTGAGGCTGAGGACCAGCCAAACCAGCGTTTGCACAGTGTCCCCCTGTGTAACAGTAACAGGTGTTCCAGGAGCGTCTGGGGCCCAGAGGAGTTTGGGAAGCCCGGACAGCCACAAAGCTAAACAGCTGCCTGGACCACATGGCTTCCCGGGAGCTCTCACACACTGGCATGCGTTGCAGTGTCGTATCTTGTGCAAGGTGCAGGACAGGTAAGCAAATGCACCAGGAGCTTCCTCCAAAGCTGGGAAGGTGACCCAGTCCAGGTCCCCTTTCCTAGACAGGGAAGCGTCTGCGGGGATACTCTGGGCAGGAGCTGTCATTTGTGATATCTCGGAAACTCATCTGTCCACAGACACACGCCACCCTCCCCCCAGCCCTGTCTTTTCTCCTGGGATATTTTCAGTATTCCAAAGAATGTCCTTTGGAAAACAAAATGCTGAGTTAGGCCATCTCGGTGAGCTAGAAGGAAGAAACTAACATTTAGGGAGGCCAGCTTTGGTCTCTGCTACGTGAATTTGCACTTTTCAGACAGTAATGTCCTCAATCCTCCCAACAATGCTCGGCAGGAAATATTATAATTCCCACTTTACAGATAAGAAGACTGAGGCTCAGAGAGAGGAAGTCATTTGTCCAGGATCACCCAGAGAACCAGTCTCAGAGCCACAGCTTAAGCCAAATTCTCCTGATCCCTGGCCCAGGGTCCCTGCCAACATCACCCCAGGAATGCTGCATGGTGCAGTGGTTCGGGGCCTGGACTTTGAAGCTTCCCTGCCTGGCTCTAATCCCGGCTGTACTGGATACTAGCTGTGTGACCTTGAGCAAGTTACTTAACCTCTCTGTGCCCCAGTTTCCTCACCTATAAGATGGGAATAATAATGGCATCTACCTCAGAGGGTCGTTGGAGGGATTCAATGAGTTAATATTTGTAAAGTGATTCAAACAGTTCCGGGCACACGTGAGCTCTATATATTTTGTTAAATAAAATCAAACTAGTCCAAGGCTAAATCCCAGGTGGACCAGCAGGCCCCTGGCTGCCCAGTGTCCACCACTGCCCGCCTCCATGTCCGCCCTCACCTGGTCGTCCAGGGGCAGCTCACAGAAAGCCGGGATGTACTTGGCCCACTCCACGAGCACCAGCAGCTGCTCCTTCATGGACTCGCACACGTCCGCGATGCTGGCAATCTTCTTGGCCCGGATGTCGCCGTTGAGCCCAGAGACGGGGGAGGTGATCTGCAGGAAGCAAGGAAAATGCTGGGATGGCCGGGCCCTCCTGCACTCTCTGTCCCCGGCACAGAGCCCCCTCCCTGGATAGTTTCCGTCTATGGAAAGGGGTGAGGGAGGGAGCCGGGCCGTGGGAACCTTCCAGCTCTGAAGGAAGCTTGGGAAATGGGCGGATGGGAGGAAGCAGGCAAGGAGAGGGGCTCCCTCTGGGCCTCCTCCTCCGCCAGCTCTCTGGAGCCTCAAGGAATCTCTCGGCCTCAGAGGACAAGCAGGGCAGAAATCCTCCTCCTCCTCCGACATGATGCAAGCACGGCCCAGAGAGGAGCTGTGACTTGCCCAAGGTCACACAGCAAGGGGCTGGCTGGGCCTGTTTGCCACTCCTGTCTGCTCACTGGCCCACTGCTCTGTTCTCTTGTTGCTGAGCTGGTCTCAGGCCCTCGGTGAGAGCAAAGACTCTGTTTGGCCTGTGGGATGCAGGCAGCAGGATGAACTAGAAAGTGTGCCGGAGCACCAGACCTGGGTTCCAGTTCTGTCTTTGCTACTGAACCGGCTACGTGACACTGGGCTCAGTGTCCCTCCTGTGGTATCGGCTGCTCCAGGCCTGGCTGGGAAGGACAGAGGTGGAGGCGGTGAGCAGTGTGGGGGATCCCCAGGCGACTGGGAGGGGCGCCCTGGTACCTGCTGGGACAGGGCCTCCGCCTGCAGGAGCGCGTTGATGGAGGGCAGGCTGCTGTCCTCGTAGCTTGACCTGCGTGTGCTGATCCGGTCCCGCTCATTTTGGACGGCTGTGAGGAGGCAGAGAGTAGTGACGGGGGAGGACAAGGACGGGTGAGGGGGTTGGGGGTGCCCATGACCAACGAGTGGGTGAGGAGCAGGAGGAGGGAGTCCAACCCAGACAGAGACACTGCAGGGCTGTCCCGGAGACACGGTTGGGGGTGGGAGTAGATGGAAGGCGTCCAGAGGACAGAGCCCACATCAGCATGTGGGACTGAGGGGAGACGCGGTCTAACTTAGCTTGTGGGAGGACTTTCCAAACACCAGAACCACCCCCTGCACCCATGGGGAGGCTGCAGGAGTGATCCACCCATCACCAGGGGCGTGCAAGACAGCGATGGCTTGGCAGAGGGCTTACGAGAGGTCTTGGGCACGGAGGAGGGGATCTGACTAGATTTTCAAGCTCTGTTCTAGAAACGGGTCCCTTCCTTTCCACATGGAAGAGGGAAAAGTAAACAAAACAAATTGCTCTGGGTGCACAGAACCAGCCCAGGGAGGGGTTCCTGAGACGGGGTCTGAGGCCCCCACCTGCCCTGACGGTCTTGCGCACCAGCAGGAGCTGCGTGTGCTCCAGACTGACCGTCTGAGAGTCAGCCAGGCTCTGTCTCCCTCCGGCCCCACCGCTGGGCTCTCCCGGGGAACTCAGGGCCCCACACCTCGCCACCCACCCCATCCAGGTCAGTCCCAGCCCAAGGGATAAGACAGTCTTTCACTGTCCTGACCTCCCTAAGGAATGAGCTCTGCTGACACGGGAAGGAGCAAGGACAAGGCTACAAGAGACCTGGGCTCCTGGCCAGAATCTGCCACCCTCTCTCTCTGTGTGCTGCTGGGAATGGCATCTTCTCTCTGGGCCTCAGTTTCCCCATCCTTAAGCTTTTCCCTCCCAACCTGCTCGCTGCACTCTCGCCCATCTTGGGAACCGGCAGGTTGGTTCTTCTAGGCTCTCTGGCCAGAGCTCGGGCAGCGTCCTCTGCTTCCCTTGCCGCCCCGTTCCGCTCAGGGCCCCACTCTCTCCCCGGTTAGCACGGGCCCTCCTCACCAGGCTCCACTTCTGGCCTGGCCCCTCCCATCTGCACTCCTCTCAGAAGACAGAGGGACCCATTCAAACATACCCAGGTCGCGTCCCCTGCTGCTCAAAGCCAGTGCCTCCCGCCTCATAAGTCCTCATGGCGGGATGGTCTGTCACATCCTCTCTGTCCCTGCTAAACCTGCCTCCCTGCCCAGGCACATCTGCGAACCCGCCCTCTGGGCCTTTGCCGCTGCTGTTCCTGCTGCCTGGAATTCTCTTCCCGGGCTCAGCTGTTTCTTCCCCTCACTCGGGTCTCCATACAAGCGCTGCCTTCTCAGATACCCACTCCAGCTGCCCTGTGCGACGTGGTCGGGCCCCGGCGCTCTGCTCCCACCGTACTTTATTTGTCTTCCAGCCACTTATTATAGAATGATTTGTTAATTTCTCTCCTGTTTGTCTCCCAAGAAGGAAAGCTCCAGAAAGCCAGAACTCCATCCCTCTTGTTCACTGCTGCAGCAATGGCAACCAGGAGAGAACCTGGCACCCAGTAGGTGCTCAGTAAGTATTTATTGAGTGAGCGAAAGAAGGCGATGGATGAGATTGGCCCTAATTCTGACAACCTCCCTATTTCTCCACGGAACACGACATCCCAGCTATTCCGCTCTCTCTTGACTTTGACACATTGTTGAAACCCGAGAATAAAAGTCAGTCTACACCAAGCCCAGGGATCCATGGGATGTAACAGAGACCCCAGGGTAAGCCATCTTCTCTCGGAGACCCACCGCCCACGTGGGCAGCTCAGAGCACCGCTGCCCTGCCCGGTGCCGCCCGCCCCGCCTGCCGGCACCCCTCCCACGCGGCCCTGCCAGCGCCCGCACCCACCAGGGCGCCGAGTGGCCGGCGGGCGGAATGAAAGGGCTGCTGTCAGCAGCTGCGGCTAGAGCTCCTCAAGGTTAGGCGGGTGTTATCAGTGCCCGGCGCGAGCTCAGTCACGGAATGATGTTTTCCAAATGTTTGCTCAGTATTAGCAGGGTCGGGGACCTAATGTAACTTCTATTGAACATTAACCGACCTGGGCAGAGGCGGAGAGGAGATGAGCCTGTCTTCAGAGAACCTGTGGGTGGGGGCCTGTGGGGAGCTGGCCAGGGCATCCGGGGAAGGTAGCATTAGATGGCCCCTGGCCCATTAACAACCCTCACCTCCTGCAACCCCTGGTCCCACTCTCTGGGCTGGGTCTCTGATGCCAGGAGCCAGATATTTGTCCTGGGCCTGACAGCTGAGGCCCAGGCAGGTGTCTGTTGCCCTGGCTTATAAGAAAGAACTCTTGGCCTGCTGTTGGCACAATGGCCCTCAGGTTTCTCCCTGGAGTCTTCGTCCCTCTAGGAAGCCCCTTTTAGCCACTGTGGGATATCCTCTGGCCAAGATGTATAGGCCTATGAGATTTGAAGCCCTTCCCTGTGGTCCAGAGGATATTCCAGAACCCAGGCCAGAGAATACGCCTCCCAGCTGATCACTCCCAGCTGCACTCCAGGGAGCCTGGTGTCTGTTGGGCTCCGGGAGCCTGAGTTCGGGTCCCGACTCCACCCCTGACACATGACATTACCTCTCTGGCCTCAGTTTCCTCATCTGTGGAGTATGAGGGGATAGATTTGATGATCTCTTACAGACCCAGCTCGTCTATAAATTCTCAATTTTCAGCTTGTGGTCTCCAGTCCTCAAGGGACTAGGTTGCAGTCCCCAAATTCTCCTAAGGTCATCAGGAAAAGGAAACGAGAACTTGTCCCAACTCTCCTGATCGGTGAGACTTCCACTGGAACCTTCTTTGGCTTTGGGAACTTCCCACCAGGCTAAGGAGGGGTGTTGGGGTCTGGAAGACTTAGGTGGGGCTAGTAATACCCTAACTTCCCAGGGCTTGGCGGCAGTGGCAACTGAACACTTTGCCACCCTGTTGCTTCTTAAATCAACCAAGTGACTGCATGTGTCATGATCTTCCAGTTAACCCAGGCATGTAAATAAGCGCCGACGTTTACTAGCCCACACACACACTTGCCACCAGCCAACTCTCCTGTCCTCCTGGAACAATGTCAGTTTCCCCGGGCTGAGAAGCAAACGGCTGTTTGCAAGGCTGAATGGCCTGGGTCTCTCATTCGCCCTCCAGGAGCCGGGTATGGGGCCTGCTGGCGCTGTGGCAGCTCAGTGGAGGACCAGGGAACAAACACAAATGTCCTGGTGGGCGGCGTGTCCTTGCACAGGTAGGGCAGGGAGTACAGGGCTAGATTCATACAGCTGAAGGGATCATTATCCAACCCCTCATTTTATAGATGGAGAAACTGGAGCCCAGAAGGTGCAGGAACCTCCCTAAAGCTACATAGGTAAAAATGACTCTGGATGTTTAACAAGAGACATATATAAAGACCAACCATATGTAGGACCAGGCCACACACAGCCTAGGCAGGTGGGCCAACCACTCTCTCCCCTGCCTGTGACCAGGCCTGAAACGCAAGCACGAGAGATTCATTCTCTCAAACACCATGCCCCCTGGACACGGCCTCTGGCCGATCAGTGCCTGAAACCTTAGGCTATTGGGGTAATAGAATCACTGACTATTAGGACTACAAAATGTTAGAGCCTGAGACCGCAGTTCTCAATCTTTTTCTCGTCTCCCACTGTTCATACATGCATCACCTCCCCACCCAACATCTCTCATCGCACAGAGTGGAAGTGACAGAAGGCGAAAGAGGCTCAGCCCCATTGACAGCTGGGCTGAGAGGGGCGGTATTTGCAGGTTGAAGAAGCCCCTCCTCCACGTGCAGAGCCACTGAGGTCTGGATGTTAGAATTGCGGTATTTAGAGCAGGAGGGGCCCTTGGGGACCACCCCTACTCCTTCATCGGGATCAGCCAGCCCAGATTTTCCAACAGCGCTCATGAAACTAAGGCCCTGTAGGGTTGAGACACAGAAGATACTTCCAAGGGAAGGAGCAGAGAAAACAGGGGCTCAGAGGCAGAGCCAGGGCCCAGGGCAGGTGGAGTCCCAGGTTCCTGCTTCTGGGGTGTGTGTGTGTCTGTTTGTACAGGACCAGACCACAGGCTTGGCTGGGGTGGCGCAGCTGCCGGCTAGGCTGGGGGCTAGTCCCAGAGCTGGGGAAAGTGCGAGTCGAGAGGAGAAGGAGAGAAGAGATTTGAAAATGAATCCAAGTTACTTTGAAAAGCAATTAAAAGATTTTTGCTTCCTGTTTTTGGGCTGAAAACAATTTTCAGCTCAAGAAAGTTGTTCCTGGGGTGTGGGGGGCATAAAGCAGGCAGCGCCGAGGTGTCATCCAAACAGCGCAAAGCTCTGGCGCTCAGACTTCAGGTCTTCCCCTGGCTGGCTGCGGGGCCTTGGGCAAGTGGCTCCGCCTCTGTGGGCCTCGGTTCCCTCAGCCACGACAAGGGGCGTCGTGGTAGCTCCAGCCACGCCATGAGAAGGAGCAGAGCTACCAAACATGGAAAAAGCCCAGCCCAGGGACTGGTGTCTGCGGCTGGCAGCAGGCCTGGCACGACCCTAATAAATGCTGTGCTCTGCTCTTGTCATCCTCCTGCAGCCAGGACCAGCCTGGGGCCCTGTTCCCGTTTCTGAAGGGGCACTCGTCCCTAGGATGGGAAGCTCAGGAATAGGACTGTCCCCACCGTCACCTTTGTGAAGCCGGGCTGGTGGGTACTTGGGTGTTTGCAAAATGTCATTCTCTACACTTTTCCTAACGTTTGGAATCTTACATTAAGAAAAAAACACCCAACGTGGCTGCCTGGTGGTGGCGCGGGCAGCCAGGGTGGTGGTTGCTGGGAGCCTGAGTAGCTGAGAGTGGGCGCTTATCTCCGAATCTTTCTCAAGACCAAGCCCAGCCGCTCCCCATGGTCAGATTTCCAGGCCCTCCCTCCTCTCAGTCATTAGCCAGTCACCCCGGGGCCTGTCACCGAGTCATAAAGTGTGGCTACAGTTGTAAATGACTGTCCAGACTGTGGGTGCGGGGGGGGCGGGGCTCACCTTCCTTCTTCATGCCAGCCCGGAAGCACTTCTTGAGCCTGCAGTAGCGGCACTGGTTCCTCTTGTCTTTGTCCACCACGCACTGCCGGCTAAATCTGGGGAGGGCTTTGGATGGTTGGATGGAGAAGAAACAACTTCCCTCTCTTAGGACACAACTAGGGCCCCCAGCCCTCAGGGGGACCCCCAATCTCTGTGCTCTATCCCTTCATCCCCGGCGTTCTTGTGAGCACCGACAGGAGCCAGAGAGGTCCTGCGGACTCCCTAAGAGTCCAATGCTGTCCTGCTCAACATGGGGAAACTGAGGCTCAGAGAGGCAACATGTGGCCCTGGGTCACTCAGCTGGTTGGAGGTAGAGCTGAGCCGGGGACCTCAGCCTCTTGAGTGCCAGAGCCTTGCTATTCCCACCACATCCTACTAAGCCCGGCACGCACAGCAGGCTCCTGGTCATGGCCAACAGTACGTGGTCCACATCAGCCTCTCTGGAGAGGTCAGGACTTAGAGGCAGCGCCGCACGGTGGTTATAGGTGCAGCCCTGATGTCCACCTCGGTCCTGCCACTGATTCAAGCAGAGTGACCTTGGGCCAATGCCCAGCCCTCCAAGCCGCAGCTTCCTCATCTATAAAATGGGAGTCACAAGAGTGACCATCCCAGAGGGGTGTTGACAGGTGAGATGACATCACACACCGATGGGGCACGGCCTCTGTGTGTGGCCATTGCTCACGACTGACAGCTACTATGATTTCATGGCTCCTGCCTGGAATGGGATTGGAAAAGGGCTCCCCACAGCCTTGGGAAGCCCGTAGGGTAGGTGGAAAGGCCTGGGGCCAGCTCCCTATTTGTCCCAGAAAAAGCACCGGGTTGGAGGATGGGCCCATCCTTCCAGGCTTCGTAGGAGGAGTGGTCCTAAGCCTCATGGATCCTCATTTGCTAAATGGGAAAAATAACAACAGGCTCACGGGGACGGTAAAATACATGCAAAGATGTAGGATGGCACCTGGCATGTGGCAGGTACTCATTAAACGGCAGCCAATAGCTTTATGATCAGTAAATGGGGTTCCTAGAATAGATGTTCCCCTTAGATCCACAAAGTCTGAGAAAGCAGAAGAGCCTTGAAGGCCTGGAAGGGCAGGTGCCTCTGGGACCCACTCAGGGAGAAGATAGACTCCGGGGATGTGAGCCCAAGTGCACCCATTTCCCAGCTATAGAGGTCGAGGCCCCCTCCTGGGGTCTCCTCACCTGCAGGAGTACATGTGGTTCTTCCTCACGCTCCTCCGGAAGAAGCCCTTGCAGCCGTCACAGCTCGAAGCACCGTAGTGTTTGCCTGTGGCCCGGTCCCCGCAGATGGCGCACAGGGCGCTGACACCCAGGCTGTTGGGCGCGTTGAGGTTGGCGCCTTCTGACGGGGATGTGTCTGTGCCAGAAGAGAAGGCAGTGAGGTCTCAGGTGAGGCAGAAAGTCAGAGACCAATAGGAGGCTTGTGGGGGATCTTTCCAGGGCTTCAGCCCCAGCCAGGCCCTCAGTGACCTTGGGCAAGTCACTTGGCCTTTTGGAACTTCGTCTAGAAACTGGGGATGGTTGTGACACTGTCTTCGCAGCGTTGTTTGTGAGGGTCTGCTTCTCCCTGTGGTGGAAGCTACTGGCCCCGGCTTTCTCTGGGAAGGAATGAAGACCTGGCCACCTCCTAGGGGGCATATGACCCCTATAGCCTCCTCACTGAGCAGAGGGGCCTGTGGAAGGGACAAATACTCCCCTGGCTTCTCCCTAGAACCAGGTCCTGTCCCTCGTTTCTCATCGAGTTACCGGGACTGAGTGGATCTCAGTTTGGAGCCCAGGGGCCCTGCAGACTCGCTGCGGAACAGGGAGGACATGCACCAAGAACTGTCACTTACCCTCGTAAGAGGATCATGGCAAGGGTCATGGCAGCCTTGAACACCTCCTGTCCCAGAGGCAGAAGCTACTGCATCATTATAAATGTGGGGAGGGGGATCCTAGGTGGGTGGCAAAGGAGGCCTGGGGCTGGGCACTAGTGTTGATGTGGCCACTAACTCTCCTGTGACTGCGGGTAAGTTCCTTTCCTTGTTTCAATTGCCCCTGGGCCTCAGTTTCCCCAGCTGTAAAAGGAGCAGCAACTCAATTTGACTGGTCTGTTTGTTTTCAAATTTTTAAAACATATCATTGGCTGAATCTCCTTTTTTGTAAGCAAATCTTCCACCAAGGATAGACCCTTTGGAGAAGGTGATAAACGCTACGGACCACCCCCCAGGAAGTCCATGCGCATGCACACCGCACAGTCCACACACCACACACACACACACACACACACACACACACACACACACGTTGTCATAGACATCCTGAGTCTGACCTTGGGGATTCAGGATGTCCCTTAAGGGGACATCCAGTTAAGAACACAAACTCTGAAGCTCTTCTGCCGGGTTCAAGTCCCAGCCTGCCCACTTCCCAGCTGCGTGGTGTTGGCTGTGTTGGTGTCCGTCTCCCTGCCATCGTCCACTCACTTGTAAAATGGGGACACAATAGCCCCCGGGGGCTGTTATGAGGATTCAGTGAATCCATATATGTGAAGCGCTCGGCACACAGCAAGGACTATATCCACCCTTGTGAAATAAAACTTTTCTGCAGGAGAAAACCCTGGGGCCAGAGGACTTTCGGGCTCTGCGCACAAGCAGACATTGCCGCATCTCATTTCCGCTGTGGCCTGGTGGAACATCCCGGACTCCTGCGTGTGCCCAGGAGTGCAGCCCCCTCCACTTGGTGAATTATTCCTGGAGATGGGGATAATTGTTAAGCCGTGTAGGTGCCCTTTCTCCCTCAGCCTCTCCTCCCCCAGCCCCCAGGGAGAGCTGACCCCACAACTCCCGGCCATTCAGGGGGAGGCTGGGGAAGGAGCTCCCACCTCGTGGCCAGGATGGCTCGGGTGTTGTCAGGTATGTCATCTCCACAGCCCCAACTGAGGTCAGCTAATCACCCCCATTCTTTAGGGGAGAACACTGAGGCTCAGAGAGGGCAAGTGACTTGCCCAGGGTCTTCACAGTGCTGTTGAGTAGAGCAGCCAGATTTCTGGTCCAGGTGTGCCGGATGACTCTGGCCAGTGCCATATGTGTCGAGGTGTCTGCTGGGCCCTTTAATCAACAAGGAGCCCTGGCTGCTGTTGCTGTATTGGGGTCGGGGACGGGTGGGGAGCTCTCCTTGGCGCTTTCGAGCCACCAGTCTGGGATGTACTCAAAACACTTTGGAGAACAACCTCACATAACCCTACTTGTACTCATAGATCACTTCGGACTCCAGCGAGGAATGCTGGAGGATCTTGTTATAGATGTTCAGAGGCCTTGAGACCACCCCTATGGGGGCCAGGACCAGTTACCAGGACTAAGCACTCAGGCATCTTATCTTATTCATCCTCTGGTTAGCCCTGGGAGGCAGGTACTATTATTTATCCCCATTTTATAGGTGAGGAAACTGAGGTTCAGAGAGGAAAATGGCTGGCTGTGTCCACGCAGGTAGGAAGGAGCTATGCCAGATTGGAGCTCAGATCTTTCTGGTTCCAGAGCTGGAGGCTGTCTCGTCCTTGGGACACCTGGTTGAGGAACTTGGCCTCCACCTCAGGAACACATGATTCCTGGACTCCGAAGGGGTAATGGGGACGCCTCAGGGAGCAGCCCAGAGCTGGGCAGTGGTTAGGAGGGTGACAGCACATTCTGTCCCCGTGGGGACACATGACATTCTGCCTAGTGCAGCAGCAACTTGCTGGCGATTTCCGGTGTGTTTTCCCCTCAAACCCCTCACTCAGTCCTCAGACACTCCTAAAAGCCAGCTGGCCATCAGGCCTGGGGTGATGCAGCCCATTTTGTAGAAGACACAGATGGCAGGAGAGGGGAGGTGACATTCCCAACGTCACACAGTGAGGGGGCAGCAGGGCAGGCAAGCATCTGGTGAGATTGACCATACGCAGTGCCCAGCAGCTCCTTCCCCACCCCCCTTTCCAGCCGTGCTGGCCGCGAGCTCCCGCAAGAACAGAGAAGGCGCAAACATGGGCACGTGACAAAATGCCCACCCAGGATGCAGGTGCAGAAAGCACAGGGCCACAAACACATGCACATGCGCCAACACGCACGGTCACGACCCACATACGCAGCACGTGTGTGGAAACACCTACAGACGTGTGCACACGCACACTCGGTCACTTACATGCATAAGCAAGACACACACAGACACCCGGCAGGGGCGCAAACACAGGCCCACTCAACGAACAAATACGAATGGAAATAGACCCGGCACACGCACACGCAGACGCTTGAACACAAAAACACGCCAAATGTCCTCCCAAAGGCACGCACTTGCCTGCACGTACACTACCTCACCTGCACGCTTACGTGGGAACCCGCGATCACACACATGAACACAGACACACACAACACACACACCGCTGAGGTGGCTTCTTACTCAGCAAACCTTCCCTGAAAACACCATTTTCTCTGAGTGCCAATTTCCCTAGGAAAGTCCCACAGACATTCTGAAAGGCAGGCATGCCTCCAGCCTCCGACTCCAGGGACAGGACGTATCTCTCCATGTCTCTGCACCTAGGCCCGAGGGCTTCGGGAAGGGGCCATGTCGGGCTGAATTACTGGAGCTGGACGCCAAGAGGGAGTTCGCCATCGTGTCACTGCACGGAGCTGAGCAGCTTTGAAGCAACAGGGACCAGGAGGGCAGGGGGTTGGGGGGGGGAAGACTCGGAGTCTACTTTCGCGGGAAGTTTGCCCTCGCGGGCCTCCTCTCACTCAGAACACCTCTGTTGCTGTACCTGGGCACATTCGCTTTACCTGGCGACACTTATGCCTGCCTATGGGACCAACCTGCCATTCTCGATCATTCTCCTACCCCAAAGTTAAGTGCCAAAGATCCACTCCCATATATGGGCACACCTGCCCCCGCTGGCACACCTGGGCTCCCTGTCCCCACCTACCATTGCCCATCGTCAACACCTGCACGTTCTCAAACTCCAGGGTGGTGTAGGCTGGGTCCAGCGCGGCACTGTAGTCAGCCATGTCCATGTCGACGAGGGTTTTGGAGAGGCGCATTCTCCCCTGCTCCGCACCTCGGCCACCTGCCCTGCCCACGATGCCCACCCTGGAGGCTCTGGGCCGAGCCGGGCCCCCGCCCTCCCACTGCTCCTCCCAGGCGCCCTCTGTCTCTGCCTTCCTTCGTTTCAAACCGTCCTCTGGGAGGATCTGCCGGAGTGTTGGCCTAGCCCCTGCGGAGGGGTGGAGGCTCCGCTGGGGAGGGGTGGGAGTTAATGGTTAATCGGTCCCCCGCTGGTGGATAGCCTGGGTGGGGCCGCTGGGATTTGGCTGTTTGTTGGTTTCTGGCTGACACTCGGGGTGCTAATTAGAACTGTTAGGGCCCTAACTCACCAATACTCAGTTACCAATTCTGTGAGGCAGGCGCTGTAACTCCCCCGAGCTCATTTGACCCCTGACTCAGCCACCCCCCCCAGCTATTGTCCCCCCAAGTCGGGCGTTCTAACTGATATGATCAGACGCTGACAGCCTACCTCCAAGACGCCCAAATTCAATAACTTCCCAAATCATTGACTTCTACCCTCAATGCTCTTGCAGAGATAAAGCTGCCTTGTGGCCCATGATTTAGAAACCCAAATCCCAGGCCCCAGACGCCCATCTTTTGGTTCCTTGTTCTGAGAGCTTTCTTCCAGTTCCCGTGCAGTTTCCCACCTCCTGGGAGCAGAATGGGTTGGAGGTTTGGGAGGGCCAGACACAGCTCTAGGTCCCCTCCTCTGTTCCCCGCGATCCTATTATGGTACCCACCAGCCCTCACGGCCCCCAGCTGCTCTGGCCCAGACAGACCCCATCTCCGACCTCCCTGTCACATTCTCCTGCCCCGCACCCCCCACCCCCTCCCAGAACAGGCGGAGATGAGGGTTCCAGCCCCACAGACCTGGGTTTACATTCAGGCGCCTACCACCTACTAATCGTGACTTTGGGTAAATGATTCTCTTCTCTGAGCCTCAGTTTCCTTCTCTGTGAAATGTACAATCAACGTCAAAGGGTGTTTTGAATAGTGATTTGCGATGGCATAAATAAAACGCCAAGCGGTGCCTGGCCAACGCCTACCCCTCCTCCTCCTCCCTCTCTGTTTTGTGTCCCCTTTTCTGTCTCCGTTGTTGTTCTCCAGCCATCTCCTCCCTTCGGAGCGGGCTTCATGGGTGTACCCCCCGTGCAGTCACATAGAGCCCCACGCTTAGAAAGCCGCCGGGCTTGGTTTAATGCTCCGCTGTTGCTGTCTTGAAATGCATCCTGATTTTCGAACAAGGGGCTATGGTTTCCATCTCGGACTTGGGCCCTGAAGTTGTGCAGCGGCACCTGCCTGTCTTCGGCTCATGGCACACCCCGTTCCTCTTGCCCCTCCAGCCCTCACTGCCTTCTTGCGTGGACACTTTCGTGGGCTCCCAATCTAGCTGGGGAGGTAAAGTCACGGCATAGAAGGTAGAGAGCAAGGACAGAGCAGAAGGGCCCGAGACCCTGTCCCCCGCTGCAGCTGGACGCACAGGTTGGAGGGACTTGGTAAGACCTCTCTGAGCAAGAGCAAATTAGTGCGAGAGCCAAGATGAGTGGGTGAATTAGAGACAGTGAATTAATGTGTGAGTTGAGTGCATGAGCAAATTAACGAGTGGGTGAATTAGTGAAAAAGTGAATTACTGAGTAAATGAATGAGCGAATGGGCAGGTGAATTACTGAGTGGGCAAATCAGGAGACGAGGGGTGTCTAGGGGTACAGAAGGTATCGTTTCCATACTCATCCAGCTACTAGAAGCCCTTTCTCTCAGCTTAGCTTTATTTGCCCCCCTCCATCCTACCCCTGGAACCGAGAGAACCTGAAAAGTGCTATTTCCTGGGGGGAAGGGGAGAGGGAGCAATTGTTCTGGAGGGGAAGACAGGCTAGGATTGGTGTCAGGAGACCTGGTTTTAGGAACTAGCCCTGTCACTATTCGGATGGCTTTGCTGACATCCCATCTCTTCTTAGGGTCTCAATATCCCCATCTGTAAAATGGGGAGATGATTCTGGCCCAGTTGTTTGTTGGTCAGGACAGGATTCTGAAGGAGGGAAGAAGAGAGAGACCCCCCAACTCCTACTTCAAGATTTGTTAAGGGCCTGAAGGAGACTTCGAAACCTGGCAGGTTCCTCTTGTGTTGTGCCCCCACCACAGGGACACCTGATCCCGGGTCCCTTGGCCTTGGGGGCAGTGCAGAGCTGAGCAGAAAAGGAAGACCTGACTAAGGACAAACATGGAAAAGAAGTGGAGGGCAGTTCTGGGAGGGGCCTCTGGGGGCTGTCCCAGGTCCCTGACACCTATCTGGCTCCAATGACAGGCCAGGAACGGCTATTCCCCGCACAGATACCCGCTGTATGATCCAGCAAGCTATGGCCTCTACGAATGGCGCCTCGTCAACCCAAGGAGGCACATTTCCACATTTCTGAAAGTGGAATGTGATCATTAGTATGTCAGAGTTTAGCTGGTAACAAGAATAATAATGCATCTCTCTACAGATGACAGATTAGATTCAATTAAATAAGGTCTATAATCAACTCCACCATTCCATGCCACATACATGACCTGTTACATACAAGAACTACTAGGCATACGCCCTGCACACAGTAAGGTAAGTACACAAACTATGACATACATGACTTACCAAACACACAACATGCATGACTGTCTACGAGGCACATTCCAGATTCATGTTCCACCACAACCTACCCCATAAGTAAATCTATCCCCTCATCAACTATAAGTTGCATAATTTATTACATACATGATTCACCCCAGCCTTAGCCAACTCCAAGCAGTATTTTCTAGATACATATCCCTCATATAAACAACACACCACCTGTAAGATCTACTGGCTCTCTGACCTCAGGCAAGCTATTATTTCTTTTTTGTGTTCGTTGTTACTGTATAGCTTATTTCAACCAAACTGTGATAATACCGGGAAGAGACTGAGGTGGCAGCTGCCCAGAATCCTTGTGGATTCCAGATGCAAGTAGCTGGAAACAAGTCTTTGGATTCATAGTTCAGTGACAAGTCAGCTGCATAAATACAGAGAACTTAAGACACAAGATATTTCACGGCTTTTTCCATTGTGTTTCTGTTTTAAACATATTTACGTTACAACTTTACTTTTTTTTTTTTTTTTTGGAAACAGAGTCTGGCTATGTCACCCAGGCTAGAGTACAGTGACATCATCATAGCTCACTGCAACTGCAAACGCCTGGGCTCAAATGATCCTCCTACCTCAGCCTCCGGAGTAGCTGGGACCGCAGGTGTGAGCCACCATGCCCAGCGAATTTCTTTATTTTTTTTGTCTCACACTTGCTCAGGCTGGTCTCAAACTCCTGAGCTCAAGTGATCCTCCCGCCTTGGCCTCCCAGAGTATTAGGATTATAGGCGTGAGCCACCATGCCCGGCCACCACTTTACATTTTAAATTACTATTCCACGTATTTTGTAACAATGGCTAAGGATGCCATGGTCCCATGCCCCTGAAATAAGTAGACTTTGGTTTGCAACATGGAATGTTTCAGTGGGATACCTTAACACATAACGTACAAAAAGATCCTTAAAAATCAGATTAATACAATGTTCTTCATGTTATACACGGAGGGAAAAATGGAAGTGGAAAAAACAAGACATCAGGGGTGCTTTACATGTATAGTATCTTGAGGTCTTAAAAGTTTCACTCAGGGGATGAAGACAGGTTGGTTAATGGGCACAAAAATACAAATTAGAAGGAGTAAGTTCTAGTGTTCGACAGCACAGCAGGGTGACAACAATTAACAATAATTGATTGCAAATTTCAGAATAGCTAGAAGAGATCTGAAATGTTCCCAACACAAAGAAATGGTGTTTGTCCTAATTACCCTGATTGGATTATTATGCATTGTATGCATGTATCAAAATATCACATGCACCCCATTAATATGTCCAGTTAGTGTGTATCGGTAAAAAAGTTTCATTCCCTTCCTCCAAGAGAAAAAAACAAAACAATTTTTAACTAATGGAAGAAAAGAAAGCAACATCATAAAGCTCTACAATGAGGAAGAACGCTAACCTGACAGTGCTTAGATGCCTCCACATAAGCACATACTAAATACAGCAGCTAGCAGAGCAAATGTCACAAGTATTGGCCTGGTTTTTATTTCCCTGCTTATAAAAAATACTAAGCTTCTTTGTGCAGACTGAACAGGTGTCAGCCTGTGGGTGTTGGTCTCTGGTGCCTGCACACCAGTGGCTGTTTACCTGCCAGGCCCATGCTATAGCAGGCTTCATTGCCAGCTGTCTGCATGGGGCAAGTTAGTATTTTGAAGCCTCAGTTTCTCCTTCTGTAAAATGGGCTTAATTTGCAGTTTGTTGTGAAGATTAAATGAGAGAATACTATACGGTTCTTAGCCCTCCTTCCCTCCACCCCTCTGTAGGGACGTAAGCCACAGACCCTGAAGTCAGACAGGTCTGCTCAAAATCCAGGCAGTGCTAATGTACCAAACTCTGTGACCTCTCGTTCTGCCTCTCTCAGCTTTAGTTTCAGCATAAGAAAAATAGGATGGGTACCTTCTTTGCAGGCATAGTTCAGGCATGAAACAACCACGTGCAGGCATACAGTGCAAGGGCGGTGATTTTCATCACTGGCCACTGATGCCAGGACTGCAGGCTGGCCACATGCTCTGTCAGAGTCAGGACCCCTGCTCAGGAGAGCTCCTGGGTACTGCACGCCCAGCCGTGAACAAGCACTGGCCTCGGGGCCATCAATCTAGCAGCTGTTCTTTCTCTCTGACTCTCACTTTTGAGCTGTCCGGCCTGAGCGCAAGAGGCAGCAGCTCCCAGGGGACAACAGAGGACTTTGGAGCCCACAGAGAGGTCCAAGTCCTTCATGTTGTAGATGGACAAATGGAGACCTTGAGAAGGAGACAGGGGTCTCATGCCTCTGCTGTGCACAGTGGGGAAGGGGCTGCCGCTACGGACTACATCATTTTTCTTTTAAATTGTGATCACGGTTAATGTTTAAAGGGAAATTTTGTGCTAAGCCTGGTGCTAAGAACCCCCACTCTTCTCATATTATCTGCCCATGGCGGTAGGGACTGTTGTCATTCCTACTTTATAAATGATAACGCTGAGGCTCAGAGAGGTGAAGTGACTGGCCCAAAGTCACACAGCTCGTAACAGAGGGGCTGTCACTTGAACCTGAGTCTGACTCAGAGCTCAAGGGCTGTGCCCCTCTACATGCTGCCTCCCTCCTGGAATCCCGGAAAGAATGGCAGACTCCTGCAGCACCAGGGCTGGTGGCTTCACCATCACAGGACTGCTGAGGAGCTCAAGGACCCGAGAAGTGAAAGACCCTGTCCCTGGGCACAGGCAGGTTCAGGGGCATCCTCCACACGCCCAGCCACCCGCTGCTCGCCACCCCACTATCTCCTATCTTTTCTCCCCAACCCCGCACCTGGAAGTGGTGCAGGGAAAACTTGGGACTTATCGAGATAAAGAACAAAAGTCATGGGGGAAAGAAGCCAAGAGCCATCTCCACTCTGGGGTAGGGCCCTTCAGTTTCGCCCCTTTGAAATTTCAAATTCCAGTTTGTGGACAAAGTCCTAACTATCTCACAATATAGGTCCCCAACCACTGACCAAACTCCAGTCCAGGCAGCCACGGGGCCCGAGGCTGGCTGGGCCTTGCCGCTTCCTTTGGCAACTCTCAAGGTCCGGGAGGTAGGGGGCCATCCCTGCCACCCCATCCGCCCCACAGGGACCCCCGCCTCCCGTCTGAGAGGACTGGCTTCTTCCTGGAGCTGGGATCTGATGCTTGCTGGTACCAACAGCAGATACCAGGTAGGCCCCCTCCCTGTCTGGGCATCTTTTCTCCTCCGTGAGCTCCTGGAACGCTGCTCCTACCACCCTCTGCACCCTGGGTGCAGGCCACTGCGGCTTAATTAAATCATGACCCCACAAAACTTCAAGGCTGGAAAGGATGTCTCCACTAACCCTCCCATTTCATGGATGGAGACAGTGAGGCCTCCAGGGCACTGGCGGCACGCTGCAGGTTGAACCGTAGACCTGGGGCCCCTCGATGAGCCCCAGGGTGTGGAAGGGACTTGCTCAAAGCCACACAGTGGCAGTGAGTGAACTTGATCTTAACAAGGAGAACCCTTTGCTTCACCGCAGCCCTCACGGGCCCTGGCAGCGCCATGGATGGTGGCGTGTTGGTTCACTCAATGACTGGTGGCCACTGGGTTGCCACGGGAGTGTTTCCGAGAGGAAGATGAGGGAGCTCGGGGCTGAAGGCCAGTGGGTTTGGAAGGAAACAACATTCATGTGGTTAACTGATAACTGACCCCATCCCTGGGCCTCTACAGGCCTCTTTCCTCCCTCCCTCTCCTCGGGACCATTGAGACCAACTTACCTGCCTGCTAATCATTGCTGAGCCTGTTGATTTTGCCTTAAAAAATTAACTGGGCATGAGTTTGCGGTTTGCCTCACCCCTAACCCTGAAAAGGCCCGGGTGGGCAGGAGGCCTCCCGGGTTATGCAAGAGGCCACTGGCCTCCCCACGCACATCCCGCGGCCTCCTCTGCCGCCCTCCAAAGGCCAGGTTTTGCTCAAGAGTCAACAGCCTGCTTGCTCCCCTGCACCCGGTCCTGAGCAAATTTGCTCTGTTACCAAAGAGAGATAAAAGCCGCTGGGGAAGAGCTCTCCAAACAGGGAGGCAAAGCGGGAGCTTTGGGCTCGGGGTTCTAGAATCCTGCGGTGTCAGAGCCTGAAGAACCTTTAGGAGGATGTGGGCTGCGGCTTTTCCAAGTGGGTTCTGAGGCTCCCAGGGGCCAAGGGGGTGTATCCACAGATCCTGCCTCAACAAGAGACTGCCTTTTAGATGTGATCTTCCTTAACATTTCATTCGAGAGCTGGAAAACTACTGGTCCAGCCTCATCCCCTCATTGTACAGACAGGGAAATGGAGGTCGGGGACAAGTGACTTGTCCAAGAATAGAAGGTCACCCCAGGTAGTCAGGGTCTCCAGCCTGGATGGGAACAAAAGGCTCTCTCTGGCCCTGAGTGATGTGTCGAAGGACATCTGTGAACAAGATGGCTCGGCAAACGCCCTCCCCTGCCCTCCTCCCCTCTCTCCCAGGGCTGGCTGGAAACAGAGGTGTCTGAAAGCCACCAGAAGGCCCAAGTCAGGGTCATTCACCCGGCCTTGAGTCCTGTGGGCCCCCTGAAGAGTGTGACCAGTAGAGACTCTGCATTATAACCCATCTCAGCCATGTCCTGTCTCTGGGGGCATCGGGCCTTAGAGAAGGACGCAGAGCCCGGTCCTGACTCTCTCGACCTCTCTGAGCCTCAGTTTCTTCACCTGTAAATTGGGAACGATGATACCTAACTCCGAGTGTTGTCATGAGGATGAAACGGAGCGAAACGTGTGCCTCGATCAACACAGTCACTGTGTTACGGCTGTTTTGGGGACTTCGTGTTCCTTCATTGATCCTCACAGACACGCCGGGAGGCAGGTAATGCTTTTATCACTACTGCACAGACCAGAGGCACAGAGAGGTTGAGTCCTATGCCCCAGCTCACACAGCTGATGAGGAATAAGAGGGAGGATTCAAACCTGAGCGGTCCAGCTCCAGAGTCTGAGCTCCTAACCTGAGGCTCCCTGGCCACTCCAGTGCTACTACACGGCAAGTGCCGATGACAGGTGCCCAGAGAGCAGGGCACTGTGGGAGATGCTGACCGCCGGGCTCAGGAGGTAGGGTACAGAGTGTGGTCTGGAGAGTGATTAGGAAGGAAGCCAGGAGGACTTGGGCCTGTGTGGGTGGGGCCTCCCCTCAGGCTGCCTCCTGCCAGGTGGCTTGTGACATCTGGGTTGAGTGTGTTGCTGTCCTCTTGTTTATGTTCCTCCCTCCTGTTTATGTTCCTGACTTTATCTACAGGGGTGACCTTGGGAGCTAGATGGGGCCTGCCCAGCCCTTAAGGATTATGGGGAGCCCTTGTCTGGCTCAGACTCTGGTTTGGGGAGTAAGGGATGAGCCCACATCGCAAAAGCCACCCTTGGTCTCCCTGAACCTTGTTTGGAGGGGCCCCAGGGATTTGCCTGGAGGTCACTAAGGTGAAGTGTTTGGAAGTCCTGAGACTCAGGCCAGGGTCACTGTAAACAATTGTACGGGTTGCTCACTGCACGAAAGTTCTCTAGCCAAGAGGGCAAGTGGGGTGGAAATGCAGCCTTGGTCGTAACTGCCAAGCCAAGTGCCCACAGAGCTTTGTCTGCCCAGAGTAGGGTGCCTTTTTCTTATTTGCACAAAAGCTCCATGTGAGCTTCTGGGAGCCCTGCCCCAGTTCTGGTTCCAGCCACTGTGTGACCTTGGGCAAGGTCATTTCTCTACCTGGCCTTGGTTTCCCATTTGAGAAGTTCCGTCTAGCATAAAGCAGAGATTCAACCCTGATGGTGAAATAAAATCATCTGGGACCTTTAAAAAATACCCAGGTCCCATCACAGACCAATGATCAAATCCTTGGTCTTGGGGCGGCAGGGCAGGCATCGGTGTTTTTTAAAATTCCCAGATTATTCTGATGTGCAGCCAAGATTGAGAGCCCCTGTAGGAGGGCTTAAAACTTGAAGCCGGAAAGGCCTAGATGTGCATCCAAGCTCTGCAACTTACTGCAACTTACTAGTCAAAGCTTCAGTGAGACTCAGTTTCCCCATCCATAAAATGGGAATAATGATAGCTCCTTCACGAAGTCGAAATGCCGATTAAATGAGATGATGTTCAGACAGTGCTTGGCACTGTGTCCAGTACTTAGAGAGCTCCTGATTCTTGGTAGCAAGACTTTTATTGTTGCTATTGGCAATAAGAGATAGACTTAAAACAAAGGGCCCTTCCAGATCAAGATTCTGTGACTCGGAGCCAGGCTTTCTCTGTTCCTAGTGCAGGGGTTTCAATCTTGGCTGCACACCTGTCATATTATTGAGGTGTGTGTGATTATTATTTGATATTTTACCTAATTTGTTAAAATTGTTCCATTTAGTTTTGAATCGGTTCTACATTTACGTGGTTCAAAATCAAAATATAAAAAGGTACAGGCTGGGTGCGGTGGCTCACGCCTGTAATCCTAGCACTCTGGGAGGCCGAGGCGGGAGGATCGCTTGAGGTCAGGAGTTCGAGACCAGCCTGAGCAAGAGTGAGACCCCATTTCTACTAAAAATAGAAAAATTAGCCAGGTGCAGTGGTGCACACCTGTAGTCCCAGCTACTTGGGAGGCTGAGGCAGTAGGATCACTTGAGCCCAGGAGTTTGGGTTGCTGTGAGCTAGGCTGACGCCACGGCACTCTAGCCTGGGCGACAGAGTGAGACTCTGTCTAAAAAAAAAAAGGTTCAAACAGAGAAGTCTTGCTTCTCCCCAGTCTCCTGTCTGCTGTTCTCCCCGTCACTCCTTCACCGTGGGGAACCACTTCTCTCGCTTTCCGATGTATCTTCGGCATATGAGAGCATACATCCTACCCCTGCCTCTGACGCTGTGCTGCGCCTTGCTCTGTTTATGCGACATCACGGATTTTGCTACAGATGTTGAGAGCAAGCTTTGAGGAAGGTGGGATTCTTGTCCCCCATCACGGGTGAGGAAACTGAGGCTCAGGAAACATCATTTTTTCAGTGAGCTAAGTCAGCAGCATGTGAACTATCTCCACCTGGCTCCAGAGCCAGTATTTGTCCCCCTGCGTTGACGTGGCCTTCCAGGAACCCAGCCCAGACAGCTTTGGGGCCTGGCCTAAATCTCTCCCGGGCAGACCTAGCCTTCCTAGGGCAAGAGGTGGGGTGGGCTGTCTGGCTCCCCACGTGGCTGGGCCCCCAACCCCCTGAAGTGTGGAACAAAAAATGTCCAAAGTCATCCAGATAGGGACACAGAGAGGGGCTGTCCCCCGCAGGGAATAGTCAGGGCCTGGTGGCCATGCCCTCCCGCATGCGGGGCCTGGCTGGACCTCTCTGCCAGCTTCGGGGTGTGCAGATGGCAGGGTCAGGAGGAGGAGGAGAGGCAGAGAGGGTGTGGAAGCACGGCCACCGGGACGGGCCCCAGAGGAGGAGACCGAGGGCGGCCCATTCCTGAGCTCAGGGAGGAGGATCTGGAATTCGAGACGGAAGTGGCAATGAGATTTTAACCAAACGTTTTCCGCTCAGGCAACCTCCGGGTTCCCTCTGGATTCTTGACCTGCTTCAGTTCACCGACTCACTAACTTTGGACGAGTCACTGTCCCTCTCCGTGCCTCAGTTTCCCCAACTGCCAAGTAAGGGAGATTAAATAGCTGGTCTTTGGGCAGCCCTGGAGTACCCCTAAAAGACTCTATGGGGCTCCCCTCACCTTGTTGAGGGTATCTGGACCCTGCTTTGATCAGAATGTCATTCACTCCTCAGGGCCCTTGGCATTCCTGGGTCGGGGACTGCGGGGACCAGTCCTCCACGCTGCTCCCAAATCTGGAACCCTCCCCTTGCTTCTGTGTCTCTCTCCTGCCACCCCATCCTTCCTGCCAGGCAGATGTGGAGTCAGGACCATACCTGGTGAGTCCTGGGGGAAGCCCTGGCCCCAGTCTGACATCCTCCTCCTGGTGCACAGTGGGCAACTTCTTCATCCTTGAGGGAGCTCCTGCTGCCCCCCCGGCACCCCAGCCCCTGCGAGCACTGCCGGGCAGTTAATCCCTTAATACTGGTCACAATGAGATTTCAGGGATGGGGGGAGGCGGTGTCCATGGAAACTGCGGACCTGTCCAGGACCCAGGCAAGGAATTAGGCACAGGGCTCAGTGAGGGGCTCCCGGAGACCCAACCCTCATAGGAATGGGAGACACAGCGGCCTGGACCCCTGGGTCCTGCCCTGGCTCTCCTGTTGTCTCTCTGGAGGCCTTGGGACAAACCACGCCCATGCACTGCCTCAGCGTTCTTCTGCTGAGCTGGACACTCACAGTGCGAGCCCCGTTGCCTTGCTGAGCCTCAGTTTCTCCCACTGGGGTTATAATCCTTCACTCAGCAGCTTTTCTAGAAGAGTGCAGGCTTCGGGGTCTGCCAGACCTGAGTTCGAAGCTCGGCTTTTCCCTCTCAGACTGTAAACCTAGTCAAGGCATTTCACTGCCCTAAGCCTCAGTTTCCTCACCTATATGATGGGCGCAATAATGCCAACATGGCCTCACTCTTGTGCCTGACTGGGGGGTAGGAACGCCCAGTGAACATGAACGTGCCCTTCTCACCTCTGTCTGACTGCCCCGTCCACACTGCTCGTCGGCCCTCCTCAGCCACCCGCAGCTTCCAGAACCCTACGCCTCTCCTTGTCTCAAGCAGAGAACTACCACACCTCTCTCTTCGCCCCTCATTCTCCAAACCCCGACTTAGTCATCTTCTTCTGGGAAGTCCTGCTGGCCTGGGCAGGGCTAGGGGTCCCTCCTCTGTCCCCTCACATCTCCCAAAGCTTTCCATCATCATAGTTTAGTCAGATGGTGGTTACTGGTTACTTGTCTGCCTCCTCCATTGGACTGCGTCCCATTTACTCCCAGGACCTGGCTGGCGCTTCACATAGATAGGCTCTGTGAATGAGTGGGTGAACGAAGGAAGGAACGTGTCCATCCAAACGCTCCACATTGATTCAGCACCTTTAGCTTGCGTCGTTGTGGGTGCCAGAAATGCAGCAGTGAACACAACAGGCAAGATGCCTCCCTCACAGGGTCGCAGCTTAGCAAACAAAAATACAGGACGCCCAGTTACATACGAATTTCAGATAAACAATGAATAATTTTTTTAGTATGAGTTATGTCCCAAATAAGGTGCAGGGCGTGCTTGTGCTTTCAAAATGTGCTGTTTATCTCAGATTCGAATGAAACTAGGTGTTCCGTATTGTGCCTGGCAACCCTACTCCCTCCCTGCAGAGCAGGCGGGATGGAGCCAGACAGCAAGAAGTAAATAAATAAAAAACGAAATAAATTACAAACAGTGGTCAAGTGCAGCGAAGATAAGGAACAGCACGGTGTGGTGGCACCTGGGGATAGGCAGGGGGCCTCTCTGGATGGGGCACTCTCCCGAGCTAGTGGCCTCTACCTGCACGGGACAGTTCTAAGCTCCAATGAGATGCTACCTGGGAAAAACTCTTTAAGGATCTTAAAGGAAACGGTGGAGGCTGTTAAACTTGAGGACTCCGCGGCGGGCAGAGGACGCAGCCGAGGAGATGGGCTGCTGAGTCTCACTTGACAGGCTCCACAATTTTGCAACTTGGACCCGGGCCTTCGCAAACTTTCGAGAACCCTCAGCTCCACCCCTCGGGTCAGCCAATGTCCTCTGCAAGGCTGGGAGCCAGAGGAAGAGGCCAAAGGAACTGTGCAGAAAAGCGTGGCCACTCTGGCCGCAGCTGGGAACCCTGACACACTCCCCGCCCCACTTCCGGTCCTGCGGTTGCTCCATTGTGCAGGGCAGAACTGGCATCGCGCTGAGCCAGAGGGCGTCCGGGAGGAGGCGGCCCAGACGCTCCACAGTGCCGAGCTTTGCGCTTCCCGGGCTCCTCCTAGTGGCCGATGCAGGAACTAGCGCTCAGAAAGTTAAATAGGCACACGGGCTTCACCAATCACAGCGAAGGCTGCTCTACAATCTTACCAATTACAGGTCCACACAGATTACGTCTCTCCAAATACAGCAGAAGCCAACCTGGCAAGATCACCAATCACAGTTCGTTGGGTTTAGTTACACCCCCCCCCCCCCACCGCGAACTTCCCTCCAATCACACACCAGCAGGGGGCCACTGCACCAATCAGAATGCAGGATTTTAAAACTAGTTCCCAAACTGTCACCTTGCTGCCATTCCACTATGTGCAAAACGTCTGTACCCAACACTCTGTTCCAACGTGCAGGCGCCTTTGAGGACGGTCCCAGGCTTTGCAGGGCTTCCCTGTGGAAGCCCGCATTAGCATTTAGGGGCATTTATAATGATATTACTAGTATTACATATCACTCCCCCCATTACAAAAATTAATGTGTGGGTACAGGGGAGTGGGGAATGTACGACCTTTGGGTTAGACACACCCGGATTGGAGTCCGCATACTGGCCTGGTGAAGCTGGACGATTCACTTCCCCTTCCTCAGTTGTTAAAAGAGAACAACAGTAATATCTCCATGTCATGTTCCACCCGACACCGTTCTCGGTGATTCAAGCCCAAACCCTGCTAGTCGCCGTCGTGGCGCCCTCCCTCTCACCCCAACTCATCAGAGAATACAGTTCTTGCCACTGCCGATGGCATCTAGAACTGTCGTCATCTGTTCGTCTCCACCCTGTCGCATCACCATCATCTCTGCGGGTCTGCAAAAGTCTTCCCACTTCTCTCCTTTTTCCACTCTGGCTTTACCACCCACTCTTTACCCAGGGGCGGGGAGTGATCTCTCACAAACACACATCAGATCTCTCCGCGACTTCAGCTTTCGTGACTTCCTATGCATTTATAATAAAACTCATACAACTGCCATAGACGGTGAGGCGGTGCACGACCTTGTTTCTAGATCCCCACACCTCCAACCTCATTCCATTCCACTGCCCCCAGCCCTATTGGCAGCAACCATCCTGGCCATTCTTTCAGTTTTTCTTTCCCGTCTCAGGGCCTTTGCACATCCTTTTCCCTTTGCCGGGAGTATGGTTCATTCGTTCTGTGTGGGGCTGGCAAAAAGGATCCTTCAGATCGTGACTTCATTGTCACCTTCTCTGGGAGGACTCTCCTTTCTGTTTACGTAGGTTCTCCCCACTGCTCACCTTTTTATTTTCCGTCCCTGTAGCTGTGATTTCTTCTTAACACTTATCACAATTTGAAATTACATGTGTGTGACTAGTTACTGGTGTGTTATCTATTTCCGTGTCTTCAACCCCCATGATCCTTGTTTGTTGTATTCCCCAGGGTACACCCCACATCTTGAATAGTTTAAAATTGAAGACATAGTAGGTGCTTGATAGATATTTGCTGAATGAAGGACTGAAAGGGTTTTTGAGGAGGAACTGGTAATAACATACATGAAGTGCTTAGTGCATAATAGATATTCAGTGGAAAGGCTTCCACACTGATCGTAGAAATTTTGGAAAGTAAAATAAAAAGATTTAAAAATCATCTGTGCTCCTGCATTGAGAAGGGTTCAAACTGTTGATTTGACCTTGGCACTATCGACATTGTGGGCTAGACAGTTCTTTGCTGTGGGGAGGCTGTCAGCGCGTTGCAGGCCACTTAGCAGCATCTCTGGCCTCTATCCAGTAGATGCCAGGAGCACCTTCCCCCATCCCCACGGTGTGACAAACAAAAATGTCTCTGACATCTACAAATGTTCCCTTCGGGTTAAAATCACCCCCAATCGAGAATCACTATGCTAGGCCTCTAGACTCACGAGAAATTTTCCCTGTTTTTTTTTTTGTTTGTTTGAGACAGAGTCTCACTCTGTTGCCTGGGCTAGAGTGCTGTGGCGTCAGCCTTGCTCACAGTAACCTCAGACTCCTGGGCTCAAGCGATCCTCCTGCCTCAGCCTCCCGAGTAGCTGGGACTACAGGCATGCGCCACCATGCCCGGCCAATTTTTATATATATATTTTTAGTTGTCCAGCTGATTTCTTTCTATTTTTTTTAGTAGAGACAGGGTCTCACTCTTGCTCAGGCTGGTCTTGAACTCCTGAGCTCAAACAATCCTCCCGCCTCGGCCTCCCAGAGTGCTAGGATTACAGGCGTGAGCCACCGCGCCTGGCCACACAAGAAATTTTCTCTCAATAATTCAGTGCTTCTCAAATTTCAATGTCCACAGAATCATGTGGAGCCATTAATAAAAATTCCGATGCCTGGGGCCCTGTCTCTAGGCTCCAGGATCGGGGCCCAGGCCTCGATGCTTAATGAGCTTCTAGGTGATTCTGACACAGAGAGCCCTCAGACCCCACTTTGAAACCTCCTCCAGGAAGCTGCCTGATAACCAGATAACCAAGCGCTGTGCCAGGCTTCCTGCTCGCTGGGACCCTACCCTCGAATTCCCCTCCTTTCCAATGCCCTTCCCTGGATAGCTTTTAAAACTAGTGACAGAACCAAATCGTAGCTCAGCCAAAGCCCACATTGCCTCATCTCCCTTTGGGGAATAGACAAAAACTGACCACAGAGTTCAGATGAAACCACTTAGGAAATAGCATCTCCCACCTCCCCCGGCAAACAAGAGGAATCCTGAGCTGTTGCCTGAGAGAAATGTCTACTTAATAGAATAGTGTTGTCAGACCATCTTCTCCCATCTCTGAGAACAGGTGCTGAAGGCCACTTGGTGGGCTTGGTCATAGTTGCCAAAGTCAGACAAACCCAATGAGTCGTGACTCAGCCCATTTCTCTAGACCCATCTTTCAGGCCCCCTTACTCTTAGTGTATCTGCTGTTCCCAACTATTCCGCTTCTCTCCTTTCAGGCCCATCGGAGGATTACACTTTTCTTGCTTCCTTTGAAGTTACGTGTGACTTGTTTTGGCCAATGAGATGTGAGCAGAAAACAACCTGTGTCACTCCCGGGCAGAAGCTCTCAGAGCCGGCGCTGCAGGTGCTGTGGAAGCAAGTGTAGATGCGGAGTCGCCATGGCGAGGAGAGGCCCTGCCGACCCACGGTGGACAGGTACTGTAAGTGAGCAATAAACGGTGCTGTGTTGAGTCACTGAGCCTTGGAGCCTTTTTTGTTACTGCACCGTAACTTCACTTGACTGAACACCATCTTTCCAAAGCTTCACTGATTTTTTTTTTTTTTTTGAGACAGAGTCTTGCTCTGTTGCCTTGACTACAGTGCCGTGGTGTCAGCCTAGCTCATAGCAACCTCAAACTCCTGGGCTCAAGCAATTCTCCTGCTTCAGCCTCCCGAGTAGCTGGGACTACAGGCGCACACCACCACACCTGGCTAATTTTTCTATTTTTTGTAGAGATGAGGTCTTGCTATGTTACCTAGGTTGGTCTCGAACTCCTGGTCTCCAAGCGATCCTCCTGCCTTTGCCTCCCAAAGTGCTGGGATTATAGGCGTGAGCTACTGTGCCCAGCCAAAGTGTCCCTTTATAGTTAGGAATCAAACAAGGTTTCCCAGTAGGGGAGAAACTGCAAGTTATCCTATATTATGTAGTCTCCCTGTTTTCTTTTGTAATAGAACCTCTAATTTTCATGTGAATGCCTGGCTGCCTCCCCAAAAGACTTATCTCAAGCCTTCCTGGAAGCTAGGTGTGACCATGTAGGTATGTTCTGGGACTACCAGTGTGCACCACCAAGCCCAGCTAATTTTCTTTAAAAATTTTTTTTAGAGAGAGGGTCTCACTGTGTTGCCCAGTCTGGCCTCAAACTCCTGTCCTCAAGCAATCCTCTCAAGTACTGGGAGATGGGTTGATTTTAAAGAACCACTATAAAATGGGGAGGATGTGTTGGACAATATATAAAGCTATAGCTGTGCTGTCCAAGATGGCGGCTGGTAGCCACATGGGGCTACTGAGCACTTGAAATGTGGTCAGTCTTGTAAATGTAGAATACATATTGCATTTTGAAAACTTAATATTTAAAAACTCATTAATTATTTTTTATTAATTAGATGTTGAAATGATATTTTAGAAACATGGGGTTAAATATTTTATTAAAATTAATTTCAACTGTTTCTTTTTTGGCTCTTTTAAAATTAAACCTTATTTTGGTATAATTGTAGATTCACTTACCATTTTTTAAAATTGTTTAAGTGGGGAAATAGATAAGTGAGGCAGTATAGAGAGCCTAGAAACAGCTCTCCACATATTTGAAAGTGGGAGACAAAAGTGATGGCACCGCATATCATCAAGTCAAGAAAGGATGTCCTGGCCGGGCGCGGTGGCTCATGCCTGTAATCCTAGCATTCTGGAAGCCTGAACAGGAGGATTGCTTGAGGTCAGGAGTTCGAGACCAGCCTGAGCAAGAGGGAGACCTTGTCTCTACTAAAAAAATAGAAAACATTAGCTAGGAGTGGTGGTGCTCACCTGTAGTCTCAGCTACTCTGGAGGCTGAGGGAGGAGGATCACTTGAGCCCAGGAGTTTGAGGTTGCTGTGAGCTAGGCTGATGCCACGGCACTCCCTCTAGCCCTGGCGACAGAGTGAGACTCTATCTCAAAAAAAAAAAAAAAAAAAAAAGAAAGGATGTACTATTCAATAAGTGGTCCAAATCAATTAATTCCTATAGAATAAAGACCTAAATATGAAAAAAAAAACCTTAAAATTTATAGAAAATATTTAGGATAATATCTTTATGACTTCAGGGCACTGCAAAATTTTATAGAAAATATACAAAAAGGACAAACCCTAAAGAAAAAGATAATTAAATGTAATGGCTGTACTTGTAATTTAACCAAAATGCAACTACATTAAAATTGTAAACTCTGTATTACAAAAGACCCTCTAAAGAGAGTGAAAATACAAGTTACCGACTGATCAAAGGTATTTTCCACTAATATAACTGAAAAAGGATTAGCATCAAGAATAAATAATTCCCCCACTACACTAAGAACAGGTTTATTTCAGTGAATGGATGTGCTGACCCCACCGCAGTGCATGTAGTGCAACGTTTCAGGAAAAAATGTATATTTTCTGCAAGTGCTTAAAAAAATTCCTACAAATCGATAAGAAAAGGTAAATAATGCAACAGAAAAATGGATGAAGGATATGAACAAGCACACTGTGGCTCACACCTGTAATCCTACCACTTTGGGAGGTCAATGTGGGAGGATCACTTGAAGCCAGGAGTTTGAGGCCAGCCTGGGCAACAGAGTGAGACCCCATCTCTACAAAAAATACAAAAAAACTAGCCAGGTGTCGTGGCACGTACCTGTAGTCCCAGCTACTCGGGAGGCTGAGGCAAGAGGATCACTTGAGCCCAGGAGGTCAAGGCTGCAGTGACCTATGTTAGTGCCACTGCACTCCAGCCTGGGTGACAGAGTGAGACCCTGTCTCTAGAATAAATAAATAAATAAGTAAATGAATATCCCAGATAAGCAAAACAATATTATATATTGTTTATGTAGCCATGTATGATAAAAGTATGAAAACATGTCTAGTAATGATAAACACCAAATGTTGACAGTGGTCACCTCTGAGGAGGGAGGCAGGGAGGGAGACAGAGGGCTTCAACTCTAAGTACAATGTTTCATTTTTCATTAAAATAAAAAAAAACAAATCCAAAGAAAACATGGCCATGTAGCAGGATTTGAAAAACTGAATGATGCGTATATTGATGGTCACAATAGTATTCTCTATACTTTTCTGCATGTTCGTAATATTTCCTACTTTTAAATAAAAGGAGAAGAGAGATTATGAAAAAAATCAACCATCTTCCTATATATCAGCAACAGACAATTCAGTAGTATAATTTTTAAAATCATACTATTTAAAGTAGCTAGAAAATTTGTACGTTGACAAACAACCATGAAAAAAATCTAGAAAACTATTTTTAAAAACAAAGATAAATATATCTAAGATATAGGATTTCTCTGTCTAGGGTCAGGGAAAGCTTTAATAACAGGTGTCAGTGTTTTTCAAGGGGCTCGGTGTGTAGGGCCCTGCACACTGTGGGCATTTCTTAGAGTGCCCAGGCATTTTCATGTGTTAAGGGCTCTGAGAAGTTCTCTTATAATGAAATTTGTGCAGCTTTCTTTAATCCGCTATTTTTCAAACATCTGACAATGGAATCCCTCTGCCTCCTTGGGAAAGGCTGACCTAGTGACCTCAGAGTTTCCTTCCAATTCCCCCAGTCCACCACTCTTGTCTTGGCTCTGCCACTAACTTGAATGACTTTGGCCAAATCACCTTTCCTCTTGGGCCTCAGTTTATTAAGCTATTAAATGGGTGTGTGTAGTTTGGAGTATAAGATCCTCTTATCTTTTTCCTGGTTTAAAACCCTATGTTGGAGCCCTGTGTGTAGATGACATTTCCACTTAATTTTATTCCTCTTTCACCAGTTAGCTTTTTCTTACTTTAACTAAAGCAGGGTCATGGTAGAGGAATTACAACAATACAGACAAGTGAAATAAAAACAAAAAAACCCCCCCAAAAACAAATTTACTCCAAATGCCACTCTGGGCTCTTTTCCAAAAGGCGTCATGATAGCTGGTGTTTATGGAGCCTTTATGTGCAAAGCACAGCACTGAGATATCTCATTCAACTTCTCATTAATGTGTCAGTCAAGTCTATTCTTAACCTCATTGTACAGATGAGGAGACTGAGGGTCAGAGAGGTAAAGTCACCCGTCCAAGGGCATACAGCTGATGTGGCTCTAACCTAGGTCTTTCTGATTCTACAGCACAAATTCTCAGCCACTATCACATTAGGCCTCCTCCTTTGAAGGGAGTTTTCACTGCTGCCAAGATTCCTTTTCCTCCCAGCTCCCTGCGGGGTTCTTTCATCTCCCCCGGGGAAGCTATGGACACCGTCTCCTCCAAAAACAAAGTCAGCACCTTCACTGTAGAAGGACCTGCGTCCCTCCCCCAAGTCAGTCTACCTTATCTCAGAAAAACTATTGACTTGCCCAGAAAAGGGGGAAAAAACAAGCCTCTCCCCACCCCGACTCCGCCCCCCAAATCACTGGATTTGGGGTAAATTCACAAGCTAGAGACAGAAGAATGGGTGTGTAATTAAGTTCCAAATTGACCATTGTTTTATGTGAATGTCTGATAAAGAGAACACAATGGCTGCCAGATGGGGGCTGGGAGAGAGATTTCCCATGTGGAGAATTCTAGAAGACAGGCCTGGAGTTCTGGAGCCAGGCCCTCTGGACTGACTGATGGGGTAGCCAGGCAAAAGGGTGGGGACACCAGAGATAATTGTGGGGTGGGGAGAAGCTACAGCCGAAGAGGTTTGGCGAGGATGGGTCCAATCGGGACGGAAAACGGAGGCAGAATGAGCCGCGGTGAACTGAAGGGACCAGAGCAGCGCTGCCTCATAGAAATAGAACGTGAGCCACGGATTTCTAGTAGTCCCATTTTAAAAAATGGTAAATCTATGAAACAGGAGATGGCTCGTACAAATAGTGAGCTTCCCCTTGGTCTCAGCAATCCCCAACCCAAGAGCCCTTGGTGCGCAGGTAAGCGAAATATACCCAACAGATGGGGTGTGAGCAAATTTCACACTTTCCTGTAAGAAAAACAATGCAGCAAACATAATGGTTTATGTTCATTAATAGAATCTCAGTGGGGGACACTAAGGAATGGTGGGACTGTGGCAAATTAGAGAAAGCACACTCCATCTAAGTTAGCCCCAGGAGACTGCTGCCTCACGGGTATGGGGGGAATCACTGTTGCCAGAGCTTCTAATTTTTTTTTTTTTTTTTGAGACAGGGTCTTGCGCTGTTACCCAGGCTGGAATGCAGTGGCCTCATCATAGGTCACTGCGACCTCAAACTCCTGGGCTCAGGTGATCCTCCTGCCTCAGCCTCCTGAGTAGCTGGGACTACAGGTGCACACCACCACACCTGGCTAATTTTTCTATTTTTTGTAGAGACAGGGTCTCGCTTTTGCTGAGGCTGGTCTTGAACTCCTGACCTCAAGCAATCCTCTCGCCTTGGCCTCCCAGAGTGCTAGGATTACAGGTGCAACCCACCATGCCCCACCAAGAGCTTCTAATTTTTTGAAAGAAACTGGAATTCAGGATTTTTAAAGGTTAACAGTCAATTCAAATTTTATTTTTAATAAACTTGAATGGGCTGGATTTCAACATCTAATCTCCTTAAACCCTGTTTACAGGTTTAAACCATATTTTGCGGAAGAGGAAACTGAGGTTCAGAGTGGTTAAATATTCTCCCGTCTCTCAGCAAAGACCAAGAATTGGCTCTTAAGGCTCCCATTCCAGGTCATTTCTGCTATGAAGCTAATAACAAACACTGAGTTCTTGCTGTTCTTATTGACAGTTTACTAGCAGCCAGGTTCTGTGCTGAATATATTAGGATGACACCACGAAGGAGGTACTATTTAGGGTGCCGGATTTAAAGAGTGGGTAACTGAGGCTCAGAAAAGTGAGGTAAATTGCCCAAGATCACACTGTGGGACTTGAATCTGAGTCTGTGTTTCATTACAAGCTTCTAGATGCTTCCTCTTGCCATCCTCCCTTCCACCTCACCAGGCCAAAGAACCTCAGAGAATAAGGAACCTGATGGTTTTCGTCCTGGAGCTCCTCTGGAGGGCAAGGGGGCTCCAGCGGGCAGCCTCCTGCACCTCCAGGCTTGCTTTAACCTGAGCACCTCCCCGGTCCTTGCTGAGAATTGCCTTCCGCGTAAGGTTTTGTTTGAAGAAGGCCTTCACTGCCTTTTTTTTCTTTTTTCTTTTTTAAGTTCGGAAACCACTGATCTGCCCACGCTTTCTCAGTTTAGGCCCAGAGAGGGCAAGTACCTAAGATCCCTGCGCACTGGTCAGGACCAGGGCTGGGACCACACCTGGGTTTCCTTGCCCAGGGGTGTGCCAGGGCCCCCTCCAGCTCCTCCCGGCTCTCCCTCTGTCTCACCACCTCCTCCGCCTGTTCCGGTAACTTCTCGACCCGCTCCTTCACAGACGCCCCCTAAGGTCCAGCTGCCTGCGCTGCTTGTCCCAGGGAACCCAGGCCTGGCCGGTCCCAGGGCAGAGGCAGACAGTCGTCAAACAGTGGCTGTCTGGGCAGAGGGAGGCCTGTTTACCCAGGGCAGGGCCCAGGCAGAGGCTGCAGCTTCCTCCCTGCATCACTGGCCCATCCCGCTGCTCTGCAGACTGACTCAGCTGTCCCCATCTGTACTTGCTCATTCCACAAATATTTATGCAGCGCCTACTGTGTACCAAGCACTGTTCTACCTGCTGGGATATGGCGGAGGAGAAGACAGCCAGATTCCCTGCTGTGATGACACTTTTGCTGTAGTGAAGGAGACCGATGATAAACAGATCTACGATAATCAGAGCTGCAGAGGACATTGGGATTGGCAGTCTTAGATTGGGGTGTTCACGGTAAGCCCCTCTAAGTGCAGGACATTTGAGCTAAGCCCCAACCTATGAGAAGAAATCAGCTACAGGACGATCTGGGGAAATGTGTTCCTGTCAGAGGGAACTGCAAGTGCAAAGGCCCTGAGGTAGCAATGTGCTTAGCTTGACTGAAGGACTGTCACACGGCCAATGTGGCTGACGTCGAGTAAGCAAAAGGGAGAAAGAAAAGGGACCATCAGATGAGAGTCAAACCCTGCGGAGTTTTTGTGGTCAAAGAAAAGCGCTCAGGTTTTATTTTGAGGGTGATACGAAGCCATCAGAGAGTTTTCAGCTGAGATTTGAAATAACTGTAACCTGAACTTCTCCTTTTTCCCTTTGTGACTTTCTGCCTCAATCCTTGGGTGTTTGAAATAGTGCATAATTAGACCCCTTTCCTTTTTTTTTTTTTTTTTTTTGAGACAGAGTCTCACTCTCTTGCCTGGGGCGAGTGCCGTGGCGTCAGCCTAGCTCACAGCAACCTCAAACTCCTGGGCTCAAGCAATCCTACTGCCTCAGCCTCCCGAGTAGCCGGGACTACAGGCATGTGCCACCATGCCCGGCTAATTTTTTCTATATATATTTTTAGCTGTCCAATTAATTTCTTTCTATTTTTAGTAGAGACGGGGTCTCGCTCTTGCTCAGGCTGGTCTCGAACTCCTGAGCTCAGAACAATCTGCCCTCCTCGGCCTCCCAGAGTGCTAGGACCCCTTTCCTTTTTAACTTCTTAATCAAAGCCATATAGGTACACAGTTGAAAAACTCAAATATTACAAGGCTTATAATAGCAGTAGTTGTCCGCCTCCCCGCTTTCTGAACCAGATCCCACCACCCAGAGGCAACAATTTTAGCCGTTTTATTCTTTCCCTGGTGCTTTCTTCTATATTGTATTTTTTTTTTTTTGAGATGAGTTCTCTGTAAGTTCTCTGGGCTAGTCTCGAACTCCTGGCCTCAAGTGATCCTCCTGCACTTGGCCTCCCAAAGTGCTGGGATTACAGGTGAGAGCCATCACGCTTAGCCTTAAATTACTTGTATTTCTAAATACCATGGTTATACCACTATTTCTTGATTTTTTCAGTTATAAATGTAATGTGTTAACTTGCTAGTACGAAAGATCCCATGTAACTATATCCCAATTTGGAAGTAAATCAATATTTCCTTTGCAGAACCATGTTACTATTATTACCGTTACTAACAGCGGACTTCACCTGTATGTGAACTGAGGTCTTTCCGAGCATTATCTCAATTAATCCTCAGGATAGCAATGTAGGTGCTGGTCAACAACATAATAATTCTAACATTTTACATCCCAAGAAACTCTCTGCAGTTGGCGGAAGACTCTTGCCTCTGTGCCCTTGATCAGCAGGGCTATCTGAGGACTAAGCAGAACTGGCATGATTAACTCCATTTTCAGAGGCGGACATAGAGACCAGCATGACAAAGCAAATTCCATCTATCGCAGCAGGGTGCGATGGTTAAAATAAAACCCATCTTCCAGCTAGGAAGGAAGGAGTTGGCGGTCGCTGGACAACTGTGTGAAGGAGATAAACTCTCCTGTCACATTTTGGGTTTGTTTGTTATATCAGCTAGTATTGTCCTTACTAATACAGTGTTGGGGTTTCGATCCTAGCTCTGCCTCTCATGGGCTGTGTGGTTTTGGGTAAGCCGTGTAACCTCTCTGAGCCTCTGTTATCTCTCTTGAGAAATGGGTATGATGACAGTACCTCCCTCAACAGGCAGTTGTGAGGATTAAAGGAGTTAATTTTTATAAAGTGCTCACTTAGAACACTGCCCGGCCCATACTAAGTATTATATTAGGATAAAGCAGCTGAGAGCTAGAAAATAATGAGCTGGGACTCAGATCTGGGCCTTCCCATGCCAAGTTCAGTGTCTGGCCCCCAAGCTCCAGACATTTCTATTCTTCTTCACGACTGTTACCACATCCACCTGCGACCTGTACTTTATCTACCTGTAACTGTTTACTTGATATTTTTCTTTCTGTTGAAGACACATATTAATTTTTAAAGGATATTTTATGTTAAGGCTTTAATATGCTAGTTATAAATTCTTCTCTAACATGCAATAAAATAAATGCACAAGATTTAAAAGTGTTTGTCCATGTACTACCTAAAATTGGCCTCTGTACTCTCTGGGTACACCTCACAAAAAGTATGCTATTTTTAAGTTGGTAAAGAACCTCTGGAAACATTCTGTCTAGTGGCTTTTAAACCCTTTGACCACGACCCTCAGTGAGAAACACATTTTTCTCCACATACTTTATAAACAGTGGCGGCAAAGGGTGATAGTCAAAACATAGACCCTGGAGCCTGCCCGCCTGGGTTGGAACTTCCATCACCTGCATCACTTTGGCTGAGTAATTTGACTTCTCTGAGTCTCCATTTCCTCATCTGTAAAATGGGGAGGACAATGATGGCATTTACCTCCTAAGGTCATTTTAAGACTTAGTGGTTAATATGTGCAAAACCTTAGTAAATGCTCTATAAATTTTTGCTATTATCACAACCACAAGCACATATCCGTAGACATAGAAAAATGAAACAAGTTCCATACACACACAAATTTTTTTTTTTTTTTTTTTGAGACAGAGTCTGGCTCTGTTGCCTGGGCTAGAGTGCCATGGCTTCAGCCTAGCTCACAGCAACCTCAAACTCCTGGGCTCAAGCGATCCTCCTGCCTCAGCCTCCCGAGTAGCTGGGACTACAGGCACGTGCCACCATGCCTGGCTAATTTTTTCTATATATATATTTTTAGTTGTCCGGATAATTTCTTTCTATTTTTAGTAGAGACGGGGTCTTGGTCTTGCTCAGGATGGTCTCGAACTCCTGACCTTGAGCGATCCACCTGCCTCGGCCTCCCCGAGTGCTAGGATTACAGGTGTGAGCCACCGCGCCCAGCCCATACACAAATCTTACTCTTACTCTTACTACATGGGATGCACGATGATATTTTACATTCTATTTTACTCTATTCTTTTTGTTTTGTTTTATTTTTTGAGACAGGGTCTTGTTCTGTTACCCTGAGAAGAGTGCAGTGGCATCATCATAGGTCACTGCAACCTCAAACTCCTGGGCTTAAGCGATTCTCCTGCCTCAGCCTCCCCAGTAGCCGGGAATACAGGTGCACATCAGCACACCTGGCTAATTTTTCTACTTTTTGTAGAGACAGGGTCTCGCTCTTGCTCAGGCTGGTCTCGAACTCCTGAAGTCCAGTAATACTCCCACTTTGGCCTTCTAGAGTGCTAGGATTACAGGAGTGAGCTACCATGTCCCGCCTGATGCACTTTTTAAATTGAAACAATTTATCTAAAAAATCATGTATTCACATTTGTTATACATATTTTCCGTGAGCACGATCCTATGGCAAAGATGGTCAACTGTGTACCGACAAAGTCATACTTCCCTTTCCATAGTTTAGAACTAGTTCTGCCCAGCTAAGGACCACATGTCCCAGACTCCTTTGCATTCAGGTAGGGCCATATGACTAGTTCTCACCAATGGAATGTGAACAGTAGTGATAAGTGTCTGTCACTCTGGGCCGGGGCCACTTCTGGGATCCCTGGCTGACTATGCGATAGAGATAAATAACTTCTAATTTAAATTTTGTGTTTGCTTGTTATATCAGCTGGTACTGCCTAAACTAACACAACCTGATAAATCACATGACCCATTACTGGATCAAGATTGCAGTTTGAAACACGTTGCTCTAGTCTTCTGGTTTTCAAACATTTTTGAACCATGGAGTCCTTTCATTAAGTGTTTCATTCGAAAGTCAAAATGGAGCGTCTCTGATTGAACCAGAGGTTGTAGGGTGCGGGGAGGCCAAGAGCCTGGTCCATTTGAACACACCTCCTCCCATTACCCTCCAAGTGAACCCTGCAGCATCCTTCCTGACTCTCAGGGCTCAGTGAATATTGTGGGACACCCACTGAGCCAGGCGGCTCTCATGCCTCCGTTTCTCAGAAGGAGATCCAGAGGCAGCAGAAGGACCTGAGCAAGGTCACAAACAGCTGCCCGGGGCCAGAGCCAGCTCCCAGGGCAGGCCTGTCATCTCCACTTCTAGGCCTCCAATTTGCTCCTCCTCTGTGAAAGAGCCACACGCTCACAGCCATGAACGAGTGCGCCCCAAGAAGAGACCCCAGGCATCACAGGGCAACAGAAGGCTTGCAACCTGGGACCTCATTCATTTTGGTTTGTCCCACAACAGCCAAAAGGTGTGAAGCAAATGCCGTAATTATCACCCCCGTTTGACAGATGAAGAAACTGAGGAGCAAAAGATTGCATAATTTCCTTGAGGTCACACAACTAATAGGTAGTAATTCGAACCCAGGCAGCCTGACTCCAGCGTCTGAACCCCTTGGATGCTATTACGAGGGGTGACCAGTGCAGTTGAGAGAATGAAGGTTTGGTGTCAGACCAGATTTTAATCTCCTATTTGCTGTGTGATGCAGGGAAACTCACTTAACGACTCTGAGTCTCAATTTCTTTGTTTATAAAATGGGGATACACTTCCCACTTGGATGGGTTATTTCAAGGATTAAAGGGGAGAAGACATATAATGTAGCTGGCATCCAGCCTGTCACACAGAAGAGGCTGAAATGGAAACAGATTTCTTTCCTCCTTATAGGCCCACCCTTTTTCTAGAGGCATGTAAGTCAGAAAAAATGGAAGGCACAGTTGCTATACTTAAAAACCATCTCTGGGTGTTTCTAGGAATGAGACAAATCATCCATGAAACGACCAGACAGGTCCCAAGATACTTACAATGAAGGACGGAATTAACTGCAGTCAAGAGCAAGTGAAATCAGTGTGGTGTGTAGCCAGGCTCTAAGCCTTTGCATATACTGTTCCCTCAGCTGGGAACACTCTTCCCTCTCTTCTCCTGGCTGACTCCTGCTAAATCTTCAGGTTTCAGCTTAGATATCAGTCCACCTCCAGGGCCAAGAGGCCCCTGGCCCCTTCCCCTCCTCCCAAGTCCCTATGAGTCCCACAGTGCCGTAACCAGCCACACCATGGCACTCCGTCTTTGCTTGCTGCTGGCTTGACATCTTCCCACCAAATTGGGCGCATCCAAGATCTGAAGCCAAGTTTTATCCTACATCCCCCCGGTGCCTAGCAAAACGTCTTGCATATCATAAGCTCCCAGTGGACGTTTAAGCAAACAATGAATGAATGAATGAATGCAGGAGGCTTCTGGGCGGAGGGAGACAGGATACACTGTGGGTGTCTATTTCCTCCCTTTACCAGATGGGACAAAGTAAGGCGATGGTTCCATATTCCAGATGACCTGGATACCCAAAATCACATAAGGAACTCAATGAAAAGTTACAGACACGTGGAACACACCCCAGGAGATTCTGATTCACTGGGTCTGGAGCGGCACCCCAAAACATGTTGGTTTAAGAAAGTTTCCCATGTGCAACTAGGTTTGTGAACCACAGGGGCTGAGGACCGAACCGAGGTGGGGTGGGAAGGTGATGCGGAGCGGGGAGGTAGGGAAGGGGTGGTGGAGCCTATACTGCGGGAATGAACGGGGGCAACAGCCCTAGCCTGACACCAGACACAGCCTCGTGTCCTACCCAACTCCGGGCCCATCAGCCCTTCACAGGGACAAAGCATGTTACAGTTTATGTCATCTTTTCTCTTTCATTAGCTCATGGAATCCTCACAACAACCAAGGTTCATTTGATGGGTGAAGAAACTGAGGAACAGAGAACTGAGGCAAAGCACCAGCCTTCGCAGAGCTTTAAATGGGAGAGACACGTCACCAACTGCCTCTGACACCAGCTCCCATCTAGGCTGGGGCTGATGCTATTGGTCAAGGGGACTAGGCAGACGTACCTAGGGACAAGTAGGCTCACCTGGCACTTAGAGACAGATACAGTATATACGGTACTGCCTTGATGGAGGATTATTGGCCAGTGGCTAAATCATCGCTTGTCCTGTCCAGAGCTCTTGAAGGTGCTGCTGGCAATTCCAGGCCATCTCGGCCCACCCCATCTAATCCATCCATCCATCCATCCATCCATCCATCTTTTCATCTACCCACCCATCACATCACTCATCCATCCATCCTCCCCCTAACTGCTCACCCATCTATCCAGCTGCTTAGTCATCCATTTATCACATGCATCTACATATCTTTCCATCCATCCCATCTATACAGTAGTCCATCCATCCATCTGCCACTCATCTTCCCTGTTACTCATTCATCCATTTGTCCCATCCATCCATCTCTCCATCTATTCTGTCTATCCATCCAACCATCCATCCATTCACCCACCCATCAATCCATCCACCTACCCACCCACCCAGACATCCATTCATTCATCCATCCATCTTCCCATTCATTCACCCATTCGATTAACCTTCATCAAAGTCTACATGGGGCCAGGCCCCGTATCAGCCTGGAATATAACAAAAAGAATCAGATAAATACAGACCTTGCTTTCAAGGAGATTTGAGGTACTTACAGAAATGGCAGACTACCAAAGGACCAAAATAAATAACCAAGGGAACCTTGTTGAAATGAAAACAAGCTAGGAAAGTAATAAGGCCAGGAGTCGGGTTAGTACACAGATAAGTACACCATAGTATCTTATCTGCACAGTTGCTCAGGGCAGCCCCAAATCTGGCTCTGAGCTAGATCCTGACACTCAAAGCAAATACTACGACACGAGAGTCACAGTAGACTCAACTGTGGTAGACACGACCCAGCGCTACTCCCGCTCCCTCATAACACACTGGTGTCATATGTGTTCTGGGGTACATCTGGCTTTCTGGAGACATTTTTGGCTGGCACAACTGATGGGGAGAGATGCTACTGGCATCTAGTGAGTAGAGCAGAGGCCACGGATGCTGCTTAACATCCTACAATGCACAGGCAGCCCCCCGATAGAGAATTATCCAAAGCAAAATGCCCACAGTGCTGAGGGTGAGAGCCCACTAGACGACAGCCTCAGTTTTGTGTGGCGCAGTTGTGTGCCAGACCCTGAGGGCAGAGTCACTGTTTTAGGCCAGTCTCGGCTTTCCCATTTCCTTCTTTGAACTAGGAAAGTCCGCTGGGAGGTTTCTGGGGAAATTTTGCTTTTGGATAAAAGAAACAAGTGCATTGAGGAAAACCCCTTCTCCTCCTGCCTCCACCTTCAGACGCTTAAGCGCAGACATGATGCCTGATGCTGGGACAGCCACCATGGGTCGTAATGGAACAAACACAAGGACCAAAAGCCAACGCAGCAGGGACCTCAGAGAGGAGGGCAGGAAGAGCGTGGATCTGGCTAATACTGACGACCATTGTCCAGGGCTCTTTCTAAGCCCTTGCTCCATTCATTCATCCAGCAAATGCTCACTGAGCATTTCTTCTGTGTCCGTCACCATGTGAGACGTTGTGAGACACATGGGGACGAACAAACTATCGAAGTCCCAGACCTCATGGAGTTTACAGTCTGGTGCAGGGAGGGACAGACACCACAATTCACACCAACGCCTATCTGATCAGAGTAACGGTGAGAACGACAAAGCCGAATCCAGTGTGCCATGGACACCCCGGAGTCCGAGGAGGGCCAAGTTCACACCAAAGAGCAGCTCTTTAGAGATGGTCCTGCTAGGGTTCAAAACCATGAAACGGCACCTAGGATTTCCTAGTGCTCACGGATTCATCCCTTCCGCCTTCACAGAAATTGCGCCCTCCACTGCCTATGACTGACGTCAGCTGGGTACCATGCCCCTTACCCAACAACCCACTCCTGCGTTGTCATCTCAGCAGACGGTCATTGTTATATCCCATTAGAGGACCCCAGGAGAGGGTTTTTTTTTTCCCCCTCAAAACATTTTTTTTTTTTTTAAATCAGAAAGTGATTTTTTCCGGAGCCTCCCGACGCACTTCCCTACCTCATTTTACAGGTGAAACATACGAGGTTCAGAGATCGGTAGTGACTTAGAAAGCCACACAGGTAAAATCAGGGTCTTTTAGCCACTATCACACACATACTACAGCCAATGCCCATGGTCCCAGGACAAAAATGCTCTTTTCTGGTTGACGTGTGCTGCGAACCTGGCCGCTGGAGCACTCCTGTCTCTGCCCAGCCCTGTGTGCATCCCAGCCGAGAGGATCTGCAACAGTTGGACTGTGTCAGCTCCAGAGTCAGGCAGTTTTTCTTTTTTAAATAATCCTGAGTGTTAATTTTCTCTTCTACCCTTGGAGATGACAGCATCCTTTTTTTTTTTTTTTTTTTTTTTGAGACAGAGTCTCACTCCATTGCCCTGAAAAGAGTGCGGTGACATCAGCCTAGCTCACTGCAACCTCAAACTCCCAGGCTCAAGCGATCCTCCTGCCTCAGCCTCCCGAGTAGCTGGGACATAAAGGCATACACCATGACATCTGGCTAATTTTTCTATTTTTGGTAGAGATGGGGTCTCCCTCTCACTCAGGCTGGCCTTGAACTCCTGAGCTCAAGCGGTCCTCCCACCTCAGCCTCCCAGAGTGCTAGGATCACAAGTGTGAGCCACTGCGCCTGGCCAACAGCATTCTTTATCTCAGGCAGCTGATCTGAGAATGAAATGAGCTAACAGGTATAGAACATCCGTCCATCCATCCACCCCACCCACCATGCTAACACTGGTTGAAGGCTCGCTATGTGATGAGCGCTGCACAGGGGCTGAGATGGAGGAACATGGGGACATCCTACAAGGAGCGTAGCCCTGGAGACAGTGAGAGGCTGTCAGGTTATGTTACTGTTGTATTATCCTTTGAGAGGGACTCTGTGGGGCCTCCTGCTCCCCCTTACCCTGCGCTTACGACCTGGGCTGTCCTTCCTCAGGAGCGGTGTCTTCCTCTGACACAGGCTCAAGCAAGTCGTACAGGTGTCTTTACACCAGGTCTTGTGGATTAAGGGTTGCCTTGCCCTTCAGCTCCGCTGTCCCCTCGAATCTTCCCCCAGCCTCAGTGAGACAGCTTCCGCTGTTATCTCCATTTCATGGAGGAGGAAATGGGTTCAGAGAGGGGAAGTGTCTTGCCCAAGGTCACACAGCCGGTGTGTGGGATGGGCCCTCGGGCTGTTTGGTTCTTCAGTCTCTGCTACTTCCAGGGTGTCTAATCCTGCTTGGTGGTGGGCAAAGCAAAAAAGACTCCCCAGACCAGACTCAGACCAGTCCCTGATTCTGTCACGGACTGGCCATCTGTCCTCAGCTAATGATGCCATGAAGTGACATTTATTGAGTCTTTACAATGTCCTCGGTGTCAAGGACTTTACACTCTTGCTCCCCTTTAGCCGTTGTCCATGGTGACCCTGAGACACATCCTAGTGCCGTCTCCACTTCGGAAAGAAAGCCACAGAGTCACATAAATGTTGAGTCATTTGACTAACGTCACAGAACGAGAACCGAGATCTATTGGATTCCAGAGGCCGAGCTCTGTGCATGTGTGAGATTTAAACAGGTTTATGAAATGCACCTAATCTTTTAAAAAATCCAGAATGGGCCCCGAAAAAGGTAAAACAAACATTCTCTTGAATCTCCTTCCTCAGAAACAAAACTGTCACCAGCTTGTGTCCTTCCACCGATTTTCTGTGCAAATACAAACGTGTGTGTACACATAGACATCTACATCCGTTTCGTTATCAGAAACTACACACATTTCTTCAGCTTACTGTTTTCACTTACTGTGTTCACTTAATGTAACTTGGAGGTTCTTCCTTATCGGCACACAGATCTGCAGTCTTTCCTTCAACAAAGGGATTGCATTCCATCGTAAAGATGCAGCGAGCTTTATCTACCCGTCCTCCCTCTGAGGAGGGACACTCCGGGGTCACCCCAAGCAGTAGAGCCCGGCCCGTCACTGTCAGTAACACGCCTTCCTGGTCATGGATCTAAGTTTCACACACTCGGCACAAGATGTTCCCATTTTGCAACGCCCCGTGCTGTGCGGCACTTTCTACCTCTTCCCCTTTGTCCAGAGCCAGGGCAGGTGTGGAGGGACCAAGCCCACTGTCCCACAGCATTTACCGGCTCGGGTCCTCCCCTCAGCCAGACCAGGCACTGGCTCCATGACCTGGGCTCAGCAAGGCTCTCTGTGGACCTCAGTTTGTCCCTAGGCAAAGCCAACATGGTGGGATTTTGGGAAGACCCCTGAGAGGCATTCCCAGAAAAGCCTCCAGGCAGGCAGAGCGAGCCAAGCCTCTGCCCAGGGCTCCTGCAGCCCCTCCCAGCACTTCGCACACCAAACCGGCAGGCCCCTGCTTGAGAGCTTCGCCCGGCAAGCCCCACACCGCCACTGGGCTTCCTGCCATTCTAGAGGAGCCCTGGAAAGGCTTTGGGCCTGTCAGAAACACACAGGGAGGTGTCCCATGGCCTCCCAAACCTGACCTCGTCCCGCCCTGTGCAGTCCTCCCCAGGCCCCAGCCTCTGGCCTCACTTACCATAAGGACCCTCCACTGGAGCCCCGAGGGACGCGTTCACACTGACCATGGCCAAGCCCAACCAGCTGGAGACTCCGGGGCATGGAGGAGCTGGGGCCCACACAGCACAGCAGCAGGGCCACCAGGAGCCAGTCCACCAGGAAGGCAGTGAGCACGGCCAGCTGCCACCGCCCGGTTATCTTATTGATTCTTCTAATCACCCAAGGTGGGTGGATACGTTAAAGAGTAACCAGTCACTTAGGGAACCTGTGGCTGGGGACTGTTGCTGTTGCCATGGCAATGGCGACCTGGCCAGACCCGAGGTCCACTCGGGCCCCAGTCCCGCACTCTGGGGGTCAGGGGCATCTGGAGCCAGATGTAAGGGACACCAGCCCCCCAAATTGAGGGAAGGGACTGGGCAGGAGGGGCTGGAGAGGTAAGAGTCCAATCTGGGTTGGGTTTTATGACTCCAAACTATGGGTGTGTCCGTGCAGGAAGGAGTAGGGAAGCCGAGGGAGGGTAGAGGAGAAAAGGAGGGTGGAGAACTGTGTTTATTGAGTGCCTACTGGATGCTGGGAGCTGCATACAGGCATTGCCACATTTAAATTAAACCTTGAGATGAGGACATTGAGGCACAGAGGGAAGTTTCTTGCCGGGAGCTTATACAGCCACCTCACGGGGACCCCCATACCCTATTGCTGGGCGCGGGTTGTATTAAAATGTCCTTTCTTTAGTAAAACAATGGTGAGAGCAAATGTTAGATTTTTTAAAAAATTATTAATATTCTTGCATTAGGTGGGGGAAAAGCTTGCCAACTCTATGTCGATTTCCCAAAATGTTCTGGAAATTTAAGTGGTATGTACCCCCTAGATTAAGCAGCATCATAACGGCACGTGGCTAATAAGGAGAGACATGGAATTTGAATTCAGTGCCACCTGCCCCCAAAGCCCGTGCTGTTTTCCAGCTGCCCCACATGTCCTCCTGTGTCCTGAGTACCAGGACAGTGAGAATGACAACCACTGCTTCGTTTGTCAGCACCCACACCCTCAATCGCATTGAATTGGCACCGTTCCTATCCCCATTTCACAGATGTAAAACCTGAGGCTCAAGAGACTGCATGGAATCTGTTCTATGGCACAAAAGATCAGCGTGGTAACCCCTTTGCTCTCTTGCCTCTCAGCTCAGAAGGGACAAACTCAGGGCTTGGACAAAGGTAGACACAATTAAGCAAAAAGAGTGGGCATTTCAGGTGATCTCTCAGGTTCGCCATTTCTGATATTGCATTTGAGAAGAGCCCATGCCAAAAAAATAAAGTAGGAAAGATAAAATCCGAGAATAATGAACTCACAACAGTGTTCTTGGTTTTCTCATTTCACTCAATTTCAGCCTTTGGAAATTTATACTCACCTGAAGCCTCATCTTTCTCATCTGTAAAGTGGGGTAATAATATACGCACCTTTGCATGGCGGGCTGAGGAGCTGTTAGTCCCCTCCCCTGGTCTTCCGGTTGAGCTGGTTTTTCCCTAACCCCATCTCCCACACCAATTCCCTTCCCTTGTCTTTTGACCCTTCCCAGAGCCCAGAGAGGGAGGGACCAGAGGAGCCACTGCATTGAATTTTATTGGGGGCAGGGGGGGAGTGACATGCATAGGTCTGGCCTGGGTACAGATGACCAAGAGGAAAGAAAACTGTGTCCAAGACAAGGTAGGGGTTCCACAGAGAAGGGCATATTCCCCATCCCGGGTCTTCGGGGTTCTCTCCAGCCAGGCAGGGGGTGGGCCCCAGCCCGAGGGCAAGGTCTGAGGAAGGAGATTTTACTATCTCTGGAGACAAAAGGGCTTTTGTGTGCTGTGGTCTCTGGGTGGGATGGGGTGGGGAGAGGGAAATGGTTTATTGGAATGAGCATGAGATTATACGGGAGAAAAAGAGAATCAGATGCAGAGATTAAGACAGAAAACCAGACAGGGATAGAGCAGAGAAGTAGACAAAAGAGAGAGACCGAGACAGAGAGAGACAGAAGATGCGGGAAGAGAGAAAGTGGCCCAGAAAGAGAGAGGTCCTTCAGGCTGGCTTTGGTTTTCACACCTCGGTTCTGAGGTCAGTTCTCAGAGTGGTCTCTCTGTGGGAGACAAGCTGTGCGGCTCTGAGTAAGTCACAGCCCTCCTCTGAGCTTCCGTGTGCCCATCTGTAAAAGGGAAGCCTGGACCTGTGGTGGCTCCAGTAACATGTCAGGGGGTGGAGGGGGGGATGTCCACAGCTAATTGCAGTGTATTTTAAAAGCCTGGCTCTGAAATGTGCACTGCCCAGGGAGGGAACTACGAGCCCTTCGAGGCTGCCCAGAAGCTTGTTGGCTGTTATTGGATGAATGAAGGTGGGTTTCAGGCTAAATACGACATAATAAATGCCTTTCGCTGTGTGCACAAAGTCACAAAACCAAGCTTCCATCACTGTGCCTTCCAGCCCCGGCTCTCTGAGAACTAACTTAATGAAAGATGAAGATCTCTTTCCCAGGCCAGAGAAAAGAAAGATGTAACTACGGAGAGAAGGAAGGCAAGGAGGTCATTTTCTTCTGACACAGGCTAGACATCTAGGAGAGGGAATCTGGGAGGGAAAATTCAGTGGGGTGATCCCAATGCATACCCTTTTTTAAAAAATCGTTTCTCCACCCATCTCTGGGGAGGGATCTCGGAGGGTGGGTCCACCAGAGCCCGGGGGAATTTCAGAACCACAGGAACCTGTTGGATTTCGGCCCAGAGAAGCACATGTTGCTATTGCAGATGCCTTGGTAGCTGGGGGGACAGGCGGAACACGGCCTCCCCATCTTGTACGGGGCCTCGCCGATCCAGTTGCCCCTGGAAGAGAAAAGGTCTCAGGGAGGGAGGGTTGGGGCACAGAGAGCCTTAGGTGAGCAACCTTCACGCAGATGTTCAAATCTCAGCACTGCCATTGACTAGCCCGGTGACCTGGGGCAAGACACATCCACAAGCCTTGGTTTTCTCTGTTAATCTAGCAGAAGAACCCCTAACCCCCCACCGTTTCAGGAATGCAGCAAAGATCAAACGGAGGCGTGTGTGAATGTACCCAGCACCCTGCCTGCCAAGTAAGTGACTCCCCTGCGAGGGTTGATTTCCTCACTCCACCCGCTCCCCCCAGAGCAGGCAGATCGGAGTCCGGTCCTGGATTCTGCCACCTGCTAGCTAGTGACAGGAGAAGCCACCTCATTTCTCGAGACTTGATTTTTCTCCTCTGGATAAAATAAATAAATGAAATGGTGAATGTGAAAATTACTTGAAATGACCTATGAGAAGATACTCTATAACTTTATGAGTGCTGTGCAAACGAGAGCCAGAATAATGAGATGATAAGGACAATTCAGTCATGGGGGACTTCTTCAACAGCTTTGTCCCAAATCCATCCCACCTGCTCCTGAATTAATCCTCTCGAAAGACCACCACCTTTTAAGGGGAGGTGGGAGAGGGAGTTATTGCTTAATGGTTAGAGTTTCTCTTCGGGCTGATGAAAAGATTTTTGGGCGTAGGTAGTGGGGATGGAGGCACAACATTGTCATTGTAAATAACGCCTCTGAGTTGTACATTTAAAATAGTTAAAATTTGCGTTACATATATTTTGCCACAATTTAAAACAATTAGTAAGGTAATATACCAAAACCCATTGGTGGGTTGTTTGGAATGTGAATTACAGTTGTCCCTTGGTATTCTTGGAGGATTGATTCTGGGACCTCCTGCAGATACCCAAATCCTAGAATGTTCAAGTCCCTGATATAAAATGGTGTATATTTGCAAATAACCTAAGCACATCCTCCCATACACTTTACATCATCTCTAGATTACTTATAATACCTAATATAGTGTAAATGCTGTGTAATAGTTGTTATACTGTAATGTTTAGGGAATAATGACAAGGAAAAAAGCCTGTACATGTTCAGCACAGACGATTTTTCCAAATATTTTCCATCTGTGGTGGGTTGAATCCATGGAAGTTGAACCCACAGATCTGGAGGGCTGACTGTTTCCATAAAGCTGTTGGAAAAAAAAAGACCACTACTCTCATCACGTTCTACTCAAGAACTCTTAGGGTGTTCCCATCCCCTATGCAGGAGTTGGCAAACTTTTTCTATAAACCGCCAGATAGTAAGTATTTTAGGCTTCGCCAGCCGGGCTGTCTCTGTCACGTGACAGGAGCTGTAGATGATAGGTAAAGGAATGGCGCGGCTGTGTTCCAATAAAACTTTATTTACAAAACAGGCAGCAGGCCAGATCAGGCCATGCACGGGAGTTGTGGACTTCTGTTTACAGACACATCAACAGCTTTTGGTCGTGCATTCCAGACGGCCCCAGCAGCACGTGGATCCAACTTACATGCCTCGTCTTCCCACATTCTCTTCTCTAGCACAGTCCATAGATTTCTCTCTTTTTCTCCCTCTTCCTGCTCTCAAAGCCTAAAATCATCCCCCCAGCTCTTGCTTGTGGCTGCCTAATAACCTCACCACTGGCCTGTAGGGTTAGTTATCTTTGCAAGTCTCTTTCTTGTCTGTTTGTTTCTACCTTTGCAAGTCCCAGTGCCGTATTTTCTCACACCTCAAATGAACACTCTTTGTGGGCAAAAATGGAATCTTTTTTTCCTCCAAAATGATTGTTGAATGACCAAGTGAACTCAGTCAAAGTGCTCAGGAAAGTATGCACTTCTGGTTTCCTAACAAGATTCATTCATTCATTTATTCATTCATTCATTCAACAAACACTTCCAGAGCATCTACTGTATGTCAGGATTTATGCCAGCTGCCAGGAGTCCAGTTTTCAAAAGGTGCTTTCAGAAGTTTGGGGGCAGAGACAGTGTGTGGTGGAGAAGTCTGGGGTGATGGAGAAAGTACATGTAGCTCTTTTTTTTGTTTAATTTAACCACTTGGGGGGAAGATCTGCTTAAAAAAACAAAGGATTGAAATCGCTGTAGTAGGGTATAGAAATAAACAGTCTATTTCCCACCCTCAAGAGTTTATAACCTAGTTATAATCATGGCCACCATTTATTTAGCATGTACTACAGGCAAGGAACCATACTGGCCACGTTATCATATTTTAATCCTTAAATTTTGTGAGCCAGGTAGTATTAACCTTAAAAGAGGAGATTAAGGCCTGTAGCGATAAAATGCTGTATTCAACGTCCTCAGTACACACACGGTAGAGCAAGGTATCAAACCTAGATCTGGCAATAGCAATAAGAACCAATATATACTCCCCACTTACGAGCCCGGGGGCATTACCTGGGTTATCTCACTTAATTCCCTCAATAGTTCACTAGGTACTATTTTATTCCCATTTTGCAGATGAAGAAAAATGCATGGAGAAATTAAGTAAAATTACAAATTTGAACCCTGGCATCTTGACTCCAGAGCCTAAAAATATTAACGAATATACTCAATGCTTCAAAAATTCGCTATGTCAACAAACAAATTGCAACAGTTCCTCAACCTTAAGCTATTTGTAATGGAATTTGGTTTCTTTTATTTTTCCATGTGTGATAAAGCTGGGCTGCAATGTGACATTTTGTCAGTAGATGCCACCATCTAACAAATACCCCAGTTTGAGAATTTGTGTTCAGGCTGCCAATGACTTCAAGAATATTAGGACAGTACAAGAGAAAGAACACGAGACTCTGAATCAAAAGACTTGTGTTTCAAACAGCTCTGCTACTTACTGGCTTTGTTACTTTTGGTAAACTACTTAACCTCTCTGAACCTCAATTTCTTAATCTGTAAAAAGGGGCAGTATTTTCCCAGTGTCCCTCCCTTTTTTTCATTCCTTCTTTCATCTCTTCAATAAAATAATAAGGTGGAAGTATTTTGTAAATAATCAAGTGCTATGTGAGAGTAAAATGTGGTTATTATTATATTATATAATTTTGAAATTCTAAATACCATGTTTACTTGGAATTTGTTCTTATTTTTTGTGTGAGAATCTATAATGTTTGCACGTTTGTGTACTATACGTTGGATGGGAACTTTCATTCTCCTTTCTCCATGTTTCCAAGGGATTTGGATGAAGGTGGCACGTAAACTCTTGCCCACCAAGCTGATTGGAGAGGAAGCTCAGCATGCTCCTTCCTCCTTCCTGTCTTTCCTTTGTGCTCTGCCTGCCCGCAGGGAGCATGTGTTCTTGGTCTATTTCTTGTGGTAAGCTTAGAGGGGCTGGCACTGCACTTGTAAGAAGAGGCCTAGGGTTGTCCAGTGTTGCCTGTCACTGGGTGTGTAGGTCTAATTCAGCTGTGAGGTGTCTGCAAGCCCACATGGCTGGCAGATTGGCAGATCTAAACCACATTCTGCACTATTGACTTCTTCTGTGACACTGCCTTTACACCTGCCTGGGTCTCCTTTCTGTATCCCAATAGATTCTGAAACTTGGATAAAGAAAAAGGATTATTCATCAAAAAGACACCTGCACTCAAATGTTTATTGCAGCACAATTCACAATTTCAAAGATGTGGAATCAACCCAAGTGCCCATCAGTCCATGAGTGGATTAATAAAATGTGGTATATGTATATCATGGAGTACTACTCAGCCACAAACAAGATGAATTAATACCTTTTGCAACGATCTGGATGGAACTGGAGACCATTCTCCTAAGTAAAATATCTCAAGAATGGAGAAACAAACACCACATGTACTCACTATTAAATTGGAACTAACCGATGAGCACACATGTGCACAGAGGAAAGTAAAACTCAGTGGAAATCAACCAAGGGGAAGAGGGGAGGTGAGGAGGGGAAAAACCTGCCTGATGGGTACTACGAACACTATTTGGAGACAGGCATGCATAGCCAGGACTCAAGCATTACAAAAGCAATCCATGTAACTGAAAACATTTGTACCACCTTAATAGTTTGAAACAAAAATTAATAATAATAAAAAAGAAGCACATGTGCTTCTAAATCTCACTTTTTAAAATACTTTGATGCCTGTATTTCAATACAATTGATTTCTTAAAAAGAAAAAGGATTATTAATTGACTCTCTAAAACTACCAAAATCGTACGGTACTCAGGGTACTTAGAATGGAGGAAGCAGGGATACTCTGTGTGTCTTTCATTTTTTTGAATTCTCAGGATCCACCCCCCTGCCCCAGAGCCCCCTTTGCAGGCACTTACTTGATGGCATAGTTGCAGACCAGGTACACTGCCTGATGCCAGGTGCTGCCCCAGACGTTGATGCTGCTGCAGGTGTGGATGGCGCAGCCCAGCCGACTGGAGGATGCCCACACCATCTGAGTACGGACAAAGACACAGGAAGCTATGAGGATGCAGGGGGCCCAGGTTCCTCTGGGCTGCATGGCCCCTGGGCTTGGTTCAGGGTGACTGCATTAGGTGAGGTCTTCCTGGGGGAGGCAGTCTGCTTGTCCCACGGTAGAGGGGCTGGAAGCATTTATACTGTAATATAATCTTTCTCAAACTTTTTTTACTTATATAACCAACAGTAAGGAATAAATTGTGTATTGTTACCAGTGTACAAACATACACATATACACACACAATTGGAAGAAAAGTTTTATGAACCAATAATTAGCCTTATCATGTGTGATATATTTTCTGTATAGTCCTATTCACTGTCTTTTTTTCCCTAGTGATCAACCTTTGAAAATCATTGTTGTGTTGGATGTTAAAACACAAACTTTGGAGTCCAACAGACTTGAATCAGAATCTCAATATCAGCTGGGCATGGTGGCCTGCACCTGTAATCCTAGCACTCTGGGAGGCTGAGGCGGGAGGATCGCTTGAGCTCAAGAGTTTGAGACCAGTCTGAGCAAGAGTGAGACCCCGTCTCTACAAAAAATAGAACACTTAGCTGGGTGTGGTGGTGTGCACCACCAGATGTAGTCCCAGCTACTGGGGAGGCTGAGGCAGGAGGACTGCTTGAGCCCAGGAGTTGGAGGTTGCAGTGAGCTGTGATGACGCCACTGCACTCTAGCCTGGGCAACAGAGCAAGACTCTTATCTCCAAAAAAAAAAAAAGAATCTCAATATCACCAGCTTTGTGACTTTGACCAAGTCACTTAATTTGTGCCTCAGTTTCTTCATTAATAAAATGGAGGTAATAATGTATCATGGGACGTCAGGAAGGACATTGGTTTAGGTGTCACATTTCCTAGAGGGTCTCAAATTTAGATTTTTGGCATTATCTCCCAATGAGTCACAGAGAGACCGACAAAGCTGAAAGAAGACATTTGTCATGCAACTGGAAGTTTCTGTCCTGTGACTTGCAACAGTGCATTGCATTGTATTTTTATGTGTAATAAGTGTTACCATATTCAATATTAGCACTCAAAATACTACAATTTTTGTAATCTTATTTTGACATTTTTTTTAAGATAGTGGGAGCCTTCGAAAATGAAAAATACTTAAGACACTCAAAACGGAACGAGAGTCACCTCAATTCGGTGTACACACAACTTCCCAGGTGTATATTTCTTGTGCAAGAGAAGCCCATAAGGGCCTCTGTTCTAATTCTGATTTCTGTTCCACCAGGTTCTTTTCTGTCTAAGGTACCGGGGTTCACTCTCCCATCCCAATCCCGACGGAGGATACCTGGGTGTAGTGGGCGCAGGCGGAGCCGCGGCAGTGCCAGGGGCAGTGCGGGTTACAGTCCTCAGGGGCAGGAAACAAGTAGCGCTGCTTCTCCTCGGACCAAGACTTCACGAGATCTACCACCGAGCGGTACCTGGGGAGGCGGAGAACATGGAAGAAGCTGGCTGGGAGAGTGGAAAAGTGGCTCTGCCACCAGCCTGTTGGGGACCTTGGGTGAGTCACTTTGCCTCCCTCCCCTTGGTTTCCTCGTCTATAAAATGAGAATGAGGACAGCGGCACCTGCCTCACAGGGGTGTTCAGAATGGAAGATTAATGGAGATAACCCATGGAAAGTGCTTACACATGCCTGGCACACAGTAAGTGCTCAATAAAGCACACTTGCCAAGTCATGCAAAAGGCCATGTGTGAGGCCGGCATCTCAGCCAGGGCAGCTTGTGTTTTAGGGAAGGAGAGGCTCATTGGACCACGGGGTGGGGAACCTGCGGCCTTCTGATTTCAAGGCTGTTCTTTTTTAAGCACCAAAGGAGGCAAAAAAGCTTCATCTTTCTCTGCTGCAACCCTTTCAATAAAAGGGCTTGTTCTGTAATATTTGGATTCCGTCAAAAGGCCACACTTAAGGACCTAGAAGGCCACATGTGGCCTTAAGGCCGCAGGTTCCCCACCCCGGCCCGGCCCAGCCGGTGGAGTCTGAACAGCCTTCTGGTGGGACCTGAGGGCTTTTTCTGTCACACACATGTGACAGAGGCACAAATATACAAAAGAACACATCGGGGGGAATCTGGGGGAATTCGCACTCAGAAGTTACAGCAGCACATCTTTACCCCTAACACTGTTTCCTTTCCACTGGGAGCCGCTCGAGTGATGGCCGTAGGGTGGGGGTGGGGTCCGGCAGGAAGAGTTTAAGGGCAGGGGACCCGGGAAGAGAACTTGAGGAAAGACTGAATCACCTGATGTCTGCTCTGCGGGGCTCCCAGGTACTGACGCTGGCCCTGACCAGTCGATGCCATGAAAAGCACAGACAGGGCCCCGAGTTTCCATTGACCTCGTTGGAAAGGATTGGCCTTAATCCCACCTCTCCCATCTCCTGGGGTTGTGGCAGAATGGTGAGGGGAGGGGAGGGGAGTTGTTTTTCTAATGTCTTTATCTGGCGAAATAAAAATATGACAATCTGTGGCAGTCTCATAAATATCTTTTAGAAATTTTACTGGCCTACAAAATCCACAAGTCCGGAAAGAGCTGAGCTAGGACAGCACCTTTGTTTTACAGACAAGGACCCCAAGGTTCAGAAAGTGGACGTAACTTCCCAAGGCCACCCAGATCAGAAGGCCCACAGATTCTGACTCAACAGTCGGAATGGTAGCGAGGAAGTCAGGCCGGAGGAGTGGTTTGCCATTCTCAGACTTCGGCAGGGCACCCTTGGGCCCGACGCCCCCATCTGCCAACCCCTGCTCCCCCACTCTGCTCCCTGCGGCTCCCTCCCCTCATCCTGCCTCATGGGCCTCAACCCACTCCTCACTCTCCGAAACAGTCTGTGCACTGAATTGTTCAGCCAGGTGCTGCCTGTCTCTCCTAACCAGAAGGTAGGCTCCCTGCAGGTAGGGAGCTTGTCTGCCTTGTTCTCCCCCGTATCCTACTGCCAAGCGCGGCACCTGGTACCGAGTAAGTGCTCGATTCGCGTTTGTTGAATGACTGAAAGAAGGGCAGAGGGTCACTCACCGGCCAGAATGGATAGAGAGGTTCTGGCCCACGTATCTCATCAGCTGCGAGGGCCCGTGGGCCCAGATGCACTGGGTGGCCCAGGCCTCAGCAGACCGGGCCAGCCGCTCGTCCCAGACCTGGAGGAAGAAAGGCCATGAAATGCCCCGGGGAGTAACCACCATCCCAGCAGCGTCCAGAGATGCACATTTACCTGGTGCCTTCCTCGCATTTCTCCATGGAACCCTGAAACAAACCCGCTTGACAGATTAGAAGACTGATGCTCAGAGAAGGCCTGTGACTTCAAGGTCATCCTCAAGTCCACACCAGAGTCGAGATCTACACCCACGTCTCTGACTCCGAGTCTGGCACCCTTTTTTGCTGACTGGGCTTCAAGCCTGGGTGGGGCTCTCCGGTTCTGACCAGGGTCCCCGGGTATTTGTCGAGGCGTTCTCAGCAATCCCTGGAAGTGACCGAACCCAGAGTGATGGGAAAATAACTAATTTTAAAATTGTATTGATAGTATTTTCTAAATGTGTTTATTTTAACATTTAAAATTTTAATTCATAAGCTTTTTTTTTTTCCTTTTAGAGACAGGGTTTCACTCTGTTGCCCAGCCTGGAGTGTGGTGGTGCTGTCATAGCTCACTGCAGCCTCGAACTCCTGGGCTCAAGTGATCCTCCTGTCTCAGCCTCCCAGGTAGCAAAAGCTTTTGTTAATAGTAAAAACATGCACAAATTTAATATATAAGATACCCAAGCAGGAAAAGTGGAAAGTCTCTAATCTCTCTCCTACATTTATCCCTCCAGCCACCCTGCCCCCTGCCCCCAGAGGCAATCGCCACTGTTTCTTGTATTCTCTTCCAGAAATATTTTATACCTGTATAAGCAGACATTTATAGACATATGTGTGTGTGTGTGTGTGTGTGTGTGTGTGTGTCTGTCTGTGTGTAATTTGACAAATGGCAGCATTCTATTCTGCACCTTGCTGTCCACACTTAACAAGATATTAATAGTTTATCTTGGTGACTATTCCAAGTCAGTGAATACCCTCCTCATCCTTCATAATTTTCCAGTGGATCAATTACCCAAACTTTATAACTGGAATGAGTGTCACTTAATAAAATACTAGTTCCCTTCCAGCTCTGACTTTCTGCGATGCTCTGAGATATTATTTGTTCATTCAGCAAACACCAAACACTATTTTTAGGCACTGAGGACTCTCCATCTAGCAAGGACACAAGGCATTAAACAAGTCATTCATCATTTGACCCTGGTGGGTGTAAGAATGTGAGACAGGACCCAAACTTTATTGGGGGTGTGGGAGAAAAGGCTTCTGGAGTCAGGGATGTTTAGTCAGACAGTGTTCCGTGGGCAGGAGGCAGTGAAGAAGACATGAGGGTACCAAAAGAGGGCTCCAGACATCTCCCCAGGGTTGTGTGACTCACAGTCTCTCAGGGAGAGCAGAGCAATGTTTACCTCATGCTACAAAGGGGTAAACTGAGGGAAGGAGCTAAACATCAGACCCTCCCCCAGAGTCCCTGGTGAGACACCTGGCTCTGTTTCCATGCTGCATGTCATCATTAAACGCCTGTTAGGGTAGGTGCCACGCACACCCAGGTGGTGCTCAATAAATGTGCCATTTGCTTGAAAAGTAGAGGGTGTTCTAGGTGCCAGTCCTGTGTTAGTGAATGAATGAATGAGTCAGTCAATGAACAAATAAATGACTCGACCTCTACCTGCCTGCCATCCCGGCTCCTACTCCTGTCCCTTTCCAACACCTCATCTCCTCCTGACGACGTATCTTATATATGCTTGTTTCCTCTCACCCCCACTAAAGCGCCAGCTCCACGGGGGAAGGGGCCTTGGCTCTCCTGTCCCCAGCGGTCACAAGGCTGAGCCCGGTGCCCAGCTCCAAGTGTGAGTCAGCGGACCCGGCAGGAAAGTAGAAGAGTTTTCAGACAGTTGAGCAGCATCCATTTGTCTTTTGGGGGCATGGACGGGCGAGCTCTTTCCATAACGAGGTCTATGGGTGGGCTAGAGGCCAGCTCTCCAGGCTGGTTTGGGACAGTGGTCCTGAGAGGAGCTGCGATAAGACGGAAGGCTCCTGCCTCCACGCCGGAGTCTGGCTTCTGGGAGCCCCGCGTGAGAGCCGCCAGCCCTGCCTCTGTGCGGGAAGACATCTCAGCTCCCTCCGCTGCTCAGCTGCTCAGCCTGAGATCAGGGGTACCTGTCCCCTCTGCTCCAAACCCCACCTCCACAGACTAGCTGAGGATGTTCTGGGGGTGTCGATCCCAGCCCTGGGGCAAAGAGACAGTAGCGCAGAAAGCACCAGACACTTCCCCAGCAATGCTCCCCCCCACCGCCGCAGGTTGGCAGTGGGGATCACGACCTTAGCAGCAGGCAGACCTGGGTTGGAATTCTGGCTGGGTGACTTTGGGCAAATTAATTCTCTGAGTCTCAGTTTCTTCGTTGGGAAAATGGAGATGACTGTCACCTTTAAGGAAGAGGAGTACACCCAGGGTTATGTGCAGTGCCTGGTGCACAAAAGTGCTCCATAAGCGGTGGCCCTACCCCTGACTCATGGGAAGATCTGTGCAGTCTCATTAGTCTCCGTATCTGTAAAATGGGCAGACTAATTCCTGCTCTTTCCACAGGGCCCGGACACCCCAATTCTGACGAGTGGGGCCAGGCTGGCAAGTGGTCCAGCTCTTCAAAGCTGGTCGTTCCCTGCCAAGGTGAGTCAGCTGGCATTTGCTGGAAGGGGCCCCGGGGAGGCCGTGGGAACTCACCATGTACTCCATGTTGGCGGCAGGTGGGTGCACGCTGGCCCGGATGTGGTTGTGATAATCCAATAAGGCACTCATGTCCCGGGCAGAGATGTGGCGCTTCCGGCGGTACCGGGGCACTCCTAGGCCACTCAGGGGCCGCAAGGCTGTGCTCTCGGGCCGGGCCAGGGGCAGGGTAGCATTGGGCATCTTCAAGGCATTCACTGTCTGGCCTGCCCAGAAGAGCAGGCCCGCCAGGCTCATGGCACTGGGCAGCAGGGGCATAGCTGGCTGGAGGGATCACGCGCCTGCCTTGTGCAATCAGAGCTGGCTGCCTGGAAGGGGCAGGCACGAGAGCACCAAACTCTGAGTGTTCTCCAGCATTGCCAACCCAGAGGATGCTACCCCCTGGGCACTTGGCAAAGACCACCTGATGCGGCTCTGGTCCAGATGCCCTGCACCCTTCCTTTCTACCCCAGGGGACTGAGCAGGTTGGCCAACAGGAAGAAATGCCCAGACGGTGGCTAATCCAGACCAGCTCTGGGTTGAGACGGGGCCACCACTTCAAAGCCAGGGTTCTGTGCCCGCAGCCCAGGAGACAGACAGGAGTCCTCTCCAGCCAGACATCCTCTTCACCAGTCCCACTTGTGTGGGCTCAGACGATGCCCTCGGAGGGCAGGGCCAACCTTCTCCAAGGCATATTGCCCAGCCCTCTTGTCCCCGAGTGGCTGCAACTTTGGGATTGAGAGTGAGACAGAGAGGGAACTGGACGGCAGAGAATGAAAGAGGCAGAGAAAAAAGAGTGACCAGAAAGGCAACGGGAAAAAAGAGATACGGAGAAAAGGAATGAAAGAGAAATAGAAAGAGAGAGAGAGACCGTTATGGGGGACAGAAAGAGAACATGGGAGAGACAAATAGAGGAGAGAGAGGCAGACACAAAGGGAGAAAAGAAATAACAGAGAAGAAGGAGAGAGAAACAAAGTTAGAGAAGGAGAAGGACTATAAGAGAGCCTGGGAGACCGGGCAGCAGGCTCCCCAGGGGCGCGTACCCAGGACGGGCAGCCCAGGCGGTGGCAGGAGGTGGCGGAGGAGGCGGGGGATCTCTGCAGGTACCCTGGCCTGCCTGGCTGCACAGCGACTTTGACTTTAACGGTCCCCTGGGAGCTGATGGCATCTGACGTCCGCACAGCCCCCTCCCCTTCCAGCCAGGCCACACTTGGACAGGGAGGCTCCGCCTGCTGCTTTCTGGGCTCTGCTCCCCGCCCTCTCCCATCGCTGCTGCTCCTGCGTCCACCTGGAGAGCGCACGGCCCAGCACGGGGATGTGGCAGCAGGGCAGGGATTCCAGGAAAAAATACTCATCCCCCTCGGGAGACCCCAGGCCCAGAGGCTTCTCTCTGCCTTCCACACCCCAGCATATTAAGGCCACCTGGCATCCAGCCTCAGAGCAGGCACCTGATACGGCCCTGCCTAATGGGCACCTACTATGTGCTAGGCCCAGGGCCGAGTGCTTCACTCACAAGCTCAGCCAGCCTTCCGGAGCAGGTGCAATGGCTGCCCATTTTACAGATGAAGAAACTGAACCCCAGACAGGTGAAGGAACAAGCCCAGAGTAAAGCCAGCCAGTCTGCAATAGAGCCGGGATTCAAATCCAAGTCCGCATCCATGGCCCGGTTAGTGTGTAACGTTGATGCCATTTTTCCAGCCAAACCAAATAGAGCTGCACAGGGAAAAAAGCCTGGGGGCGGAGGGGTCGGGGTGGGGGGTGGCGGTATTCATTGTGATGCCACTAAAACACAGCACCAGGTTGCGTCATTCATCGAGCCCGCAGATCTGGGTAAAAATCCCCATTATTCCGCCCCCTCACTAACTGGGTGTTGGGTAAGTTACTCAACCATTTTGTGCTTCATCTGTAAAATGGGAGAAATAACGGTACCTGCCTCACAGCACTGTCATGAGGAAGAAATGAGGTAACATTTGTGGAGCGCTTCGAACAGCGGCTGATGTGCTGTATGTGCTCTGTGTGTGTGTGTGTGTGCGCGCGCGCACGTATGGACTTGTGTGAGTATGGATGCACTTGTGTGTTTTGTGTGTGTGAGTACGCTTACATGCATGCGTGTATGAGTGCTCGTGTGTCACATCTGTGTGTGTCTAGGGGAATGTGTGAGAATGCAGATGTCTGGACATGTGTAGCTGGTAAAGCCCTGTCGGTGTCTGAGTTGCTGAACTTCTGGGTTAAGACAGAGTTCAGTTTTTTTCTCTTTATTACTTGTATTCCCCACAAATAGCAAGAACTACTTTTGTCCTAGGAGAGGGTAGACTTACAACAAGAAAGGTGTCATATACAAAAACACAAGTCCGCAGACTCCTCTTCTAGCAACCTCTGAGAATGCCCAGGCTGAGCGCAGGCTCGGGGTGGCAGGCTGGCCTGGCAGCCGGTGGTGCACTGCTGGGGGCTGGGATTGGGCTTCCCAAGCCGGGTCCTTCCCAGACACGTGGAATTCCTGCCCCAGGCAGCCAGCCAGCCCCAAGCCGGGCAGCCTAGACAGTGCTGGCTGCCAAAGCACACACCTTCCTGCTGGAGCGGCTTCCAGAGCCCAGGCAGCTCCCTGCTGGGTGCTAGCAGAAGGCGGGAGGGCAGAGCACTGAGGGGTGGCAGCTGCAGTTCCTGACCCCTACAGGGCTTTCCCACCATGCCAGGAGGACAAGAAAGACTGGCTCAGGGTAGCCCCATTTCTGCCTCCAGTATGCTGGGTGTCCTGAGGCAAGTCTCTAGCCTTCTCTGGGCTTTGAACACTCCACTGGAGAAACTGAACTGAGAGCTTTTCTGACGGTGGCAGGCTGGGCTCCTCTGCAGCTCAGGGAGGCCGACGCAAACAGCCTTGGCACTTAGGAACCCAGGAGTGTGAACGGTTGTGCAGCTCTCTCCAAACCACTTTACATGGATGACCTCATTTAATCTTCAGAACAACCCTATTCTTATCACCAAACCCATTTTTATATGCATGAAGAAATGGAGACACACAGAAGTGAGTCATTTGCCCAGGGTCACCCATCCAGTGGGTGGCAGAAATGGGATGTGCACCCCAACCCTGCCTCTCCACAGAGACAGACATCGGGGAAGGCCCCGCAGCCCAGCCACACAGACAAAACCGCCATCTCCTACCTGACACGTCCACACGTCCAGGGTAGCAAACACACGGCAACGTCCCTGGCCACTCCGCCTGGGGGGACGCTCTCTGCTGTCATCGTTGAAGAAGGCTGTTCCCAGTTTCACGTTGGCAGGTTTCCAGCAGGTAAAAATGTTAAGGGGTGGGGGCAGGAAGTAATTAGGGTGGCCCAAACGAATGCCCTGGGCGTTTTCTCACCTTAGGCTAAGACATCTCAACTGGGGGCTGGCGGGGGGCAGTTTTACCCCACTGGATTCAGCAACTGCCCTATCCTCACCCCTCCTGGAATTCTCTCTGGACTCGGGCAGGGAAGGAGACATTCTTCCAGAGAGTAGTAGGATTTGAGGCAGCATAGCTTGGCTCTGGATCCAGACAGCCTGGGTGTAGGGCCTAGCTCCATGGCTTGCCAGCCGTGTGACTGCCAGCAAGTTACTTAAGCTTTCTGTGCCTCAGTTTCCTCATCTGTAAAGTGGGGCTACCTCATGGCATGGTTGTGGGAATTAAATGAATTAGTACATCTTAAGACACTTGACACAGAGCCTGGCACAGAGCGGGCAGTCAATAAAGCAGTCAACAAATAATTAATAATAGCTAATAATAATAACAGCCAACATTTATGTAGCACATACTAGATGCCAGGCACTAAATGCTTTATGTACATGATCTCGTGTAAGCTTCATCCCAGCTGCATGGGTTGGGTAGCATGATCCCCATTCTACAGACGAGGAAGCAGGAACTCAGAGAGGTTAAGTAACTTGCCCAAGTTCATACAGCTAGTTCCAGGGGGAACTGGTTCCAAGGCCAGGTCTCTCTGACTCTTACCCAGGGATCTTCTCGCCCTGTGAAGTTGTTTTTGAGAAGAAACTATGGGTCAGGAGCCTGGTGCTTGAGACAGGGGACTGCGAAAGCTCGAAGGACCTCTATTAGGGATCACGTAAGTCACCTTCCCATTTGCCAGTTGAGGAAAGAGGTTCAGAGAGGTTCAGTGACTTGTCCAAGGTCACATAGGAATTGGTGGACTCAGGATTGCAACTCAGATCTATGTTCCTCCAAATCCAAGCAGGAGGAAGAGGGAGGGAACCGCAGAGCGGGGGACACGTGTGCAAAACAGCAGTGAGGAACCAGGCTGTGGGAAACGCTTCACAACGAGTGCCCCAGCTTCTTCCAGACACAAACTGTAAGGAAACAAAAGGGACGGGAGAGTCATCAGTGGACATTTAAAAGTCACACATTCGGGTGATAAAACTATAAAGAAACACAAGGAAATACTATAAAACTCAGGCTGTGATTTGGGTGGGGCATTAGGGTGGCTTCTATTTCTTGGTCTGGCTGGTGATTACAGGTGGCTCACCTCATAATAACCTGGTAGGTTCCAGGCTGGTTTTATGTGACTTTCCATATTTACATTTTATTTTAAAATAAAAAGACCTTTTAAAAAATAATATCAGGCCAGGCGCAGGGGCTCACACCTGCAAAGCTAGCACTCTGGGAGGCCAAAGTGGGAGGATTGCTGGGGGCCAGGAGAGCAGCCTGAGCAAGGGCAAGACCCCGTCTCTACAAAAAATAGAAAAATTAGCCAGGTGTGGTGGTACATGCCTGTAGTCCCAGCTGAGAACTAAAAGATCACTTGAGCCCAGGAGTTTGAGGTTGTAGTGAGCTATGATGACACCACTACACTCTAGCCTTGGCAACAGAGCAAGACCCTGTTTCAAAAAAAAAAAAAAAAAAAAAAATCAGTAGTAATTTATCCAGTGACACTTTCCATCTGTTACCGCCTTAACCACGTACGAAGACTTTAATCTTCTTTTAACGGTTGAGGACACTGAAGTTCAAAGAGGGAGGCAACTTGCCCAAAGTCACACAGCAAATAATTCCAGGAGCCGGGACTTGCCCCCGACAGCTGATGTGTCTGCACAGCACAGCAGTGGTTGGGCTGCTGGTGGCAGTCCCTGACCCAGCAAGGGGGCTTGCAAAAGCCTCACGACAGATTCAGAGAAGCCAACGCTGCAGAAAGTGAATCACACCTGGAACCAGGTCTGAGCCCCAGACTCTGTCTCCTGCTCTCGCTGCACCCAGATAATAGTGCCACCTCCTCTGCAGATCACCTAGAGGGAGACAGGTGGTCTGGGGGGCAAGGAGCAGAGCTGCGGAGTCGGATAGCTCTGAGGGACCCAGGATGAGCGCTGAGCCTCAGTCTGCTGATCCATAAAATGGGAACAGTAAATAGGTGCTACTTTCTTTGGCTATTATGAGAAATTCAGTGAGATACGGAAAGTTTTTTAGCATATAGTTTATTTAGCAAATAAGGCAAAATTTGTTCAATATTAGCTATTAACCTCCCCCAAAAGAAACACTGTGTCATTCTAAGATGCTCAAGAACAGGCAAAACGAACTTAGGGTAATGAAGGTCAGAACAGTGGCCATTCTGGGGGATACTGACTCAGAGTCCTGCTCCAGAGGGGTGCTGTGTGTGTTTCATAGCTTCACCTGGGCAACACTTAAGACTTGGGCACTTATAATAAGTTATACCACGATAAAAAATTTTAGTGTTATATATGGTAAAAGAATCTTTGTTTAATTTAAAAGAGTTCTTTCAACACAGTATAAAATTAAAATCCTCCATAAGGAAAAACACACATCAACAGAAATATCCCTTTCTTGTCCTCCCAAGACACACTTTCTATCCAATACACATAAATATCCTCCCCAATATAGTCACTAACCCCCCCCCCCCAACACTGTACACACATAGCTAAGGACTCCGACACCAACACAAAGAGAAGTCACCATTTACGCCGGGCGTGGTGGCTCATGCCTGTATTCCTAGAGCTCTGGGAGGCCGAGGCGGGAGGATCGTTTGAGGTCAGGAGTTCCAGACCAGCCTCGGCAAGAGCGAGACCCCTGTCTCTACTAAAAATAGAAAGAAATTACCTGGACAACTGAAAATAGAAAAAATAAGCTGGGCATGGTGGCGCACGCCTGTAGTCCCAGCTATTCGGGAGGCTGAGGCAGGAGGATCGCTTGAGCCCAGGAGTTTGAGGTTGCTGTGAGCTAGGCTGACCCCACGGAACTCTAGCCCGGGCAAGAGAGTAAGACTGTCTGAAAAAACAAAACAAAACAAAGCAAAACAGAAGTCACCGTTTAACAGAGCAGACACACCTATGCTCCCCCTCACAGCACACTCATCTTTAAATATAGATGCTTTTCCACTCTGGGTACGTGGAAACACACCCTACCTGCAAACACACGGAGACATGCACACACCAAACTCATGGACCTAACTGACTGGATGGGCAGATTCTCGAGCCAAACGGATGTGGGTGGGGGTCTTGGCCCCACCCCTTCCTCACCGTCACAACTGCAACTCACAAGCCTCAGTCCCCTGTCTGTAAAATGGGCCCAATAAGGTCTCCTCTCATGAAACGAAAACGAAGAACATAAACAAATAAGCTCTTTGAGGGAAGGCGCTATGTCTAATTTGTCTCCGTATCCTCAGTGGCTCACATCACGTCTTTATTAGTGAACTTACGTGTGTCATCAGTTCACTCCAGATTCATCGGTAGATTCAATATAATCTCAATCAAAATTCCAACACGCTTTCTGAAGGAAGTTGGAAAGCCAATCCTAAACTTCCTGTAGAAGAGCTACAGCCCAAGAATTTTCAACATTTCATTAGTCATGTCAGTAATAGGTGAGCACTAAGCAGAAAACAGAAAAGTAAGCGGAGGTCAGCTGAGTGAAAGTGACGGCTGGACATGACGGGGAGCAGGGACACACAAGACGAGGCCAGACGAGGCCAGGGAGCCCCACGCGCGGACTTCGAGGCTGGAGGGAATTGGGCTCATTTGAAGAACTACAGAAGGTCAGCTTAGGGGGGCCCCAGAGGGTAAAGGGAGTGTAAGAGGTGAATGGAAGCCTGGCATGGTGGCTCGGGCCTGTCATCCAGGTACTCACTTGGGAGGCCAAGGCGGGAGGATGGCTTGAGTCCAGGCATTCAAGACCAGCGGGCAACATCGTGCGACTCTTCTAAGAGAATGGAGAGGAGGATGGAGAGATGGGCACGGAAGTAAAGAGAAGCCAGTTCTTGCAGGGCTGGAGGCCTCGAATGCTTTGCCCTGTGCCCAGTTCTGGCATCCTATTGGGGGATGGAGGGTAGGGGTGGGAGGGAGGCGGGGAGAATGGATCAGAGCTTATTCCTCCAGGGAAAGGGGGCACCTGTCCCAGTCCAACTTCCTAGGAGCTGACTTCTCACAGACCCCCCAGAACCCTGAAACCAGGGGGAGTGCCCCCAGGGGTCCCTGCCTATCCTCCCCCTCCACTAAGGATGCTGAGCAGGGTGTTCTCCCGGACTGAGCCAGGGAGCTCCTCACCCGCCTGAGCATTAGAGAGGACTAGTCCCCTCTAAAAATTGGGGGGGGACCCGGAAGGTGGGCCAGCACCATTTCAGAGGCAGAGCCTCCTCGCAAACCAGGGTGCCAGAGGGGTGGGGTTGGCAGAGGGGAGGGGTGCCCGGCAGTCCTGGGGCGAAGCCCGTATTCTCCCAGTACTGGGAAATCCTCGCCCAGGTCCAGCCCAGATAGCTGCACCCACAGGCGTAGCCGCTGAATTTGATGTGTCGCTGGCCAGTGCAGCTGGGAAGCCTCCCAGCCGGCAGGCGGGCTCCCCACATCCCTGAGCGGCGTGGGAGCCCCGCAGCCACCTCTGGGCGGGATCCTAAGAATTCAGCAGCGCGTGTGCATGAGAACTGAGCCAGCCTTCCCATCTGTTAAATGGGGACGGTGACACCTTGCCTGGCCTATCTATCTCACAACCTATTATAAGCAGTCAGAGACGAGCATTTCTATTTTAGAGGTGACCATTTATTGTGCACCTACTGTACACCAGACACAAATGAAATAAGATTTCCCATACTTATCCAGCCAACGAGATCAGAGTGGCACCTCCAGACCTAGGGGGCAGTGAGCCGTAGTGGTCAAGTGCTTTGCCCCATGGGGCACGCTGACCTTAGTTGGAATTCGGGCTCTACAGGACTGCTAGCTGTGTGACCTTAGGTAAATTTCTTAGTCTCTCTGTGCCTCGGTGTTTCCATCTGTAGAATGGAGTAATAACAGTACGTACACACCTACCCCATGGGGTTGTTGTGAGAAGGGAGAGTCAAAAACACTTAAGCACTTAGCACAGTGCCTGGCACTTGGTTAAGGCTCAGTAAAATAAGCGGCTCTTCCTAAAACTTAGGCATTTTATTCCCAGTCTGGTGCTCCTTGCTTTTTTTATTGTGAAATATAATAGACATACAAGATTTTAAAAATATAAATGTACAGCTTAATGAATATTTTTAGAGCAAACACCTATGGTCTACCCCCCAGGTAATGAACTAGAACATCGTCTGCACCGCTGAAACTCCTGGATCCAAGTGCCCTCCCTCCACCCTATGGGTAACTGCCATCCCGACACTGGGATACTCGCTGATTTTCTTTCTAGTTTTGCCAGTGCTCTTTCAGGCAACAAAAGCTCCCCCTCCTCCCAGGCCTTGGCCCTGTGACTTTCTAAGATAGGAAAGACCTGGGTCTGCAGCAGACAGTGGCCAGAGAAAGAAGCACGAGGGGCTTCGAGGCTGCTGGGGTGTTAGGGTCCCAGGAATCCCTCCCGCCACCTGCCGTGCAGCCTGCAGATGAACAAAGCCAGATCCCTGCCCTTCGGCTCCAGCTCTGCTGACCCCGTGCTCAAACAGGGCCGTGGAGGGTAACCTGGGGTTGTGTGCAATTCAGGGCACAGCCAGTGGATTCAAGCCCCTCCCAGTTAGACAGCCAGGCAGCCTGGCCTCTGGCAGACACCAGCTTTGCTCAGCTGCCTCACCCCAGGGAGTGACTAGTCGTCCCCTAGGGCCAGAAGGAGAGGCAGCCAGAGGTTAATAATGGGGGAGGTGTTGCAGGGGAGAGCTCAGGAGGAAGGAATTGGTTCTGGGGCTGAATCCTGCTCGCTGGCCAGTAGCTGTGGACAAAGAGGGCTGCCTGCTGGGAGAGTTGCTGGGCTGCCTACCCCCAGGCCCAACCTGCAGTGAATTATTTCATGCACACCAGCCGACGAAAGGCACCTGCTGGTTGCTCTTCCTGGAATGACCACTTCCCACTGTTGCTCTGGCCAATCCCTGGCCAATCCTTCATATCTCTGCTTAGACAGAAATCATCTCTTCCAAGAACTCTTTGCTGACCCTTTCCTGGCCCTACGGGGGCCTCTCCCCTGTGGTCCCAAGCATGCTTTGCTTAACCCATTACCATGTTATTGCAATATCTTTCGGACTTTTATGGACCAGAAAACCCCTTTCACACAGATGCATAATCTTACAAACTCCTTAAGATTAAAAAAATATTAATTTTACAATTGCTATTTTCTATTGTTTCTCTTCTCTTTATAAAAAAGGAATTTAAATTCAAAAATAATTTCCTTTAGAGCTGTGTGTTAATCACGATTCTTTAATCTATTCAACAACAACAAAACATTTTTGTGAATGCTTCATAGGTGCCAGAAGCAGTTCTAGACACCTGGGATGCATCAGTGAGCAACACAGACAATGTCCCCTACCCTCTGTAGCTGACATTCTAGGAAAGACAGAAAACAAGCAAATGCCAGGCTGGGCAACAGAGCAAGATCCCGTCTCTAAAAAAAAAATTTAAAAATTAGCTGGGCATGGTGGCACGTGCCTATAGTCCCAGCTACTCAGGAGGCTGAGGCAGAAGGATCTCTTGAGTCCAGGAGTTTGAGGTTATGGTGAGCTATGATGACACCACTGCATTCTAGCCCAGGCAACAGATAGATACTGTGTCTCAAAAAAACAAAATAAAAAAACCTAAATCTCTAAAAATTCACCTTATAAGGTTTAAATTTTAAAAATCATATTATTGTAATTTTAACCTTTGCTCAAAATTTTATATTTTATGTTTCTTAGAGTCAGATTTTACAGAAGCAAGTAACTTCATGTTTACTACAGAAATGAACTATAACCAAAAATATATCTGCCTCAAAAAAGTCACATTTTCTTTTTGAATGCTAAATGTAATTTCATAAGCAAACCCTACATATATGTCACTTTTTTCCCAAGAGTTTGGAGATTATAGAAATCATCTTGAAATCTGAGTCTCTTTTATGCAAATAAATGCTTTTTGAAATTTTTGAAAGTCACTTTACTTGTCTTTTCATTTTGACGGCAGTTGCTGGCTATGTTGCTCAGGCTGGTCTTGAACTCCTGGCCTGAAGCGATGCTCCCACCTCAGCCTCTGAAAGTGCTAGGATTGCAGGTGTGAGCCACCATGCATGGTGTAGAGATTTAGTTTAAAGTGCTGCTGAGTATTTTGTTAAACTTTTCTTTTTATGCATATCTGCAACTGACTCTTCTTTAATGAATGTGGCTCACCAATATTTCAAACCAAACTTTTTACTTCCATGTTGCATATGGTGATATTCTAATTCTATCATTCTATCTTCATTTATTAGTTGGAACATTTCTATAAAAAGAAACTTACCTACTCTTTGGTTACTCAGTGGTTCAGTTCACAAAGAAAAGGCAGGAAAATGCTTGATTCTTTCCTTTTATTTATTATTAATAGTTTTCAAAGTAATGAGTTGGTTCCTCCAAAAGTGGCCATTAGTTTTTTAAGTACCATTATGAACCTGTGGATTTAAACATATTTGTTTAATGTTCCATCTATTGCAGTTATTATTTATGCTCAAAGTGCCCCATCTTCAGCCTGTGGGAGGGCTTTCCATTGATTCCTGTGTTCTCCTGACCTTAGCAGTCTTTGAGAGCTTATGGCAACTGTTAAAAGAAAAACTTTAGACAAAATAAATTTAATAGAGTTTATATGAGCAAAGAATTCATGAAACAGGCAGCACTCAAAACCCAAAGAGGTTCAGAGAGCTGCACTCTACTAGCAGTGTGAACAGCAAGCTTTTATAGGCTGAACACAAAAGCAAAGTAGAGAAATTACCTGTCTGGCCACAGGTAGGTGTTTGCCTCATTTGGGTATGGTGTGACGGGAAGTCCCTAGTTATACAACCAATTGGCTGGTTGGCTATTTATGATTGACTGAGGCTGTTTTCGTTTTATTTTGTTTCTATGTCCATTACAAGAAATACCTCCAAGTTAAGCTTTGGTTTGCTTACATAAGACCTCTGGGTACAGTGACAGCCTGAGGCTAATGGCCTCCTTCTTACTTGCTTTAACACTTGCTACTTTCTGGTTCGACAAGAGGATTCAGGCTCATCTTGTACATTCTATCTCAAACCTAGGAAACTACATTTTTAAAGGGTAATAAATCTGCAGTTATTAAGGAAACTCACCTAAAACATTAGAAGCTTCAACATCTAGCCCAATGCTTATTGCAGAGTAAGTTGTTAATGAATGTTAGTTGATTGAACAAATTAAAGATTATCATTTTCACTAAATTTTAAATATTGTGAGGTCAGAGACCATACACTTCTTTTTAAAAAAATTTTATTGTAAATTGACAAATTATAGTTGTATATATTTATGGGGTATAAAGTGGTGTTATAATTTAGGAATACAACATGGAATAATTAAATTAAGTGAATTAACATATTCATCACCTCAAATACGTATCTTTTTTTGCATTGAGAACATTTGAAATTTACTCTCTTAGCAATTTTGAAATGTACAATATCCTATTGTTTACTATATTCAGCTTGCTGCGTGACAGCTCTCAAAAAACCCCAATTTACTCCTCCCGTCTAACTGAGGCTTTGTACCATCATCTTCCCATTCCCTGTACCCTCCAGCCTCTGTACCACCATTCTGTTCTCTGTTTCTATGTGTTCGAGTGTTTGGGATTCCACATATAAGTGAGAACACCATTATTGTCTTTCTGTATCTGGCTTATTTCACTAGCATAATGATTTCCAATCTGTCCAAGTTGTCAGAAATGACAGAATTTCTTTCTTTCTTTTTTTAATGGCTGAATGGTATTCCATCGTATATATTAATAGTACCACATTTTCTGTACCCGTTCATCCACTGATGGACACATAGGCTGATTCCGTAACGTGGCTATTGTGAACCACGCAGCAATAAACATGGAAGTGCAGACATCTCTCTGACATACTGATTTCGAATCTTTTGGGTAACCCGGAAGTGGGATTGCTGGATTATCTGGTAATCCTATTTTTAGTTTTTTGAGGAATCTCCATACAGTTTTCCATAATGGCTGTGCTAATTTATATTGCCACCAACAGTGTTTAAGAGTTCCCTTTTTTCCACATCCTTGCCAACGTGAGTTCTCTTTTGTCCTTTTGGTAATAGCCATTCTGACAGGTGTGAGATGAATCCCATTGCGATTTTAATTTGCACTTTCCCAATGATTACTGATGTTGAGCATTTTTTTCATATACCTGTTGGCCATTTGTATGTCTTTTTTTGGAAATGTCTATTCAGGTCCTTTGCCCATTTTAAAATCTGGTTATTTGTTTTTTTTTTCTATAGAATCGTGTGAATTCCTTATATGTTTTGGATATGAGCCCCTTATCAGATGTCTGGCTTGCAAATATTTTCTCACGATATGTAAGTTGCCTCTTCCCTCTGTTAATCGTTTCCTTTGCTGTGCAGAAGCTTTTTATTTTGATGTAATCTCCTTTATCTATTTTTGCTTTTGTTGCCTGTACTTTCGAGATCGAATCCAAAAAAAAATCATCACCCAGAGCAATGTTGCCTAGTTTTTCCCCTATGTTTTCTTTTAATAGTTTTATAGTTTCAGGTCTTACGTTTAAATCCCTAATCCATTTTGAGTTGGTTTTTGTATATAGTATGAGTTAAGGTCCAGTTTCATTCTTCTGCATATGGATAACCAGTTTTCCCCACATCATTTATTGAAGAGACTGTTCTTTTCCCATCATGGATTCTTGGCACCTTTGTCAAAAATTAATTGACCATATATGCATGGATTCGTTTCTAGGCTTCTACTCAGTTCCATTAGTTGATGTGTCTATTTTTATGCCAGTGTCATGCTGTTTTAATTACTGTCATTTTGTAGTATAGTTTGAATTCAGGCAGAGTGGTGCCTCCAGCTTTGTTCTTTTTCATCAGGATTGCCTTGGCTCTTCAGGGTTTTTTGTGGTTCCATATAAATTTTAGGATTGTTGTTTCTATTTCTATGAAAAATGGAGCTATATTTATATCAATACACCTATCGGCATTTATATTCACCTATATGATATTAATACATATATGTTTTTATGTGTGTACTGGATCATGACCAGTGGCTTGTTGATAAATGTTTGACAACTGGCTCTCTAGGGGAACATGTTTAAGTACTTACGTACCTAAGTTTATTATAATTTTTTCTTAATGTAATAGAATGTGTAGCACATTATTTACAAATAATGAAATATATACCCTCTATTGTCAATACAGCTAGTTGATTCTCATAGAATGCTTTAATTGATTTTTGTTGGATTCTTGTATCTACAGCCAGCCTACAGTTTCAATTCAACTGTGTTTTGACAAATGGAGTTGCATCCCAATGCAGACAAACCAAATAAAGCCCTGATAGGTAGCACTTGCCAATTTCCTTAGTGTAAATACCACCACCACGGCTGATTTCAAGCTGACAGTGTGACATCGCTGGACATGGGAGCTGGAAGAGTTGCACAGGAGCGTACCATATAGGTGCAATAGATGTAAGTAACCCCAAGAGCGTAGATAATAATACATAGTAAAATAATCAGGAAGTGATGAATTTTGACTGTTTGTTTTGAGCCTGCTGGTTTATATAATGCAATTCTTAAAATTTGGCTGCATTTAACAATTGGCTTACAAAAGTTCTGTAAATTTAACGATCAGCTCTCACAGGCCAGTATGAGTTAGCTCCGGCACATCATTGGATTCACAACATAAATGTGGATTTCCTGACATGGGTTGAAGTTTTTTAAAAATATGAAAACTGCTCTAGAGACCTGCAACACTTTTTCAAGCCTGGATTTAACTCAGCCTTCAAAAATCTGCAGGAGTGAAGGTGCAGTTTCAAATGAAATCAATTCATTTCCTTTTTACAGAAATACGAATTCTGAAACTTCTAGGAAGTACCTTGGTGATTGTCCCTTGAGGTGATATCTCATGTTTCTGTTCCCAGCAGTCTTCTCTCCCCATTCCTTAGGTTGGGGATCAGCATCTGGATTTTCACTGGGGAAACCACCCAGCTAATAAGGAGGTGGAGCTGGCAGTCAAACCCAGCCTCTCTGCTCTTAACTACCAAGCTGTTTCCCATGGAAAATAATAATATTAATAATTGAGCACCTGCTAACCTTAAGGCGCTACAGGTGGTTTCAGATACTATTTACAAGCTGCCTTCACAAATAACACTTTTCTGGCTGGATAGTTTTTATTCCTAATCATTAAAAGCCAAATTGAAATAATTATCCCTCTATTTTCTTTCTAAAACCTAGCTTTTGGAAGGCCCAGAGACATCTTGCTACATAAGAACTCTGGTCAGATAAATGTAATTTACAGATATGAAGATAATCTTAAAGTGATTTTAAGGAATTCTTACTTTTATTTTCATTAATTTGTTGATTCTCTGCACAAGACTTTAAACATCAGTCCATTGTAGGCATAAGTCAGACAAGTGTTTCCCAAAGTGTGGCAGCCATCCCTGGTATAGGGATACGAGATTTTTTTTTAGGTGGCTAGCAATGATGACCGTTTTGATAGAAATGTTTTCTTTGTAATACAAGAAATATAACGGCACACAGAATCCATGATTTCATGGATAATTTTGCTTGGGAGGCTGTTCAGTAGGTATATGTTATAAATATATGTTGTTTAAAGACAGACACAGATTTAAGTAAATAATAGAATTCGTGGTATATGGACATAGCAAGAGTAGTTCAGGTGGCTGTAATGGGTTGAATGATGACCTCTAAAAATACATGTCCAAATCCTAACCCCTGGTACCTGGGCATGTGACCTTATTTGGAAATAGTCTTTGTAGATGCAATTAAATTGAAGATCTCAAAGTAAGATTATTCTGGAGTTAGGGGGTGCCCTAAATCCAATGACCAGTATCCTTATAACAGGAGAGAAGACAGCCACACGGAGACACAGAGGGGAGACAGCCAAGATGGGGGCAGAGGCTGGGGTCGTGCAGCTACAAGCCAAGGAATGCGGGGATTGCTGGCAGTCGCCAGAGGCTGGGAGGGAAGCATGGAAGGGGTGCTCCCACAGAAGCCTCCAGAAGGAACCAACCAGGCAGACACCCTGATTCCGGACCGTGAGAGAACAAGTTTCTGATGCTTTAAATCGAGTTCGTGGTCATTTGTTATGGCTGCCACAGGAAACTAACACAGGAGCAAAGGAATAAGTCAAGGTTGGGAAATGCTGGATTAGGCATCACACTGAGTCAACGACAGCCTCAGGTGATCTGCATTAACCCTCTCCGTCCACCATTTTCATTTAATATACATAGCCGTTTTAAAAGTGACAATAAATTTAAAAATTTAAATTTACATTTAATAACTTTTTAATGAAATTTCATCTCATGTCCCTATACCTGAACCAACGTCATGACCCCTGAGTTCATAAACTCACTCTTGGGAAAGGCTGATCTCCTCGTCGCCCGCACTTTACAGATGAGAAAACTGAGGCTCAGATGGAGGCAGTGTCTCCAAGTCTCCAAGAGAGACTAAATGATGCTGTGACCACTGCTGCGGTTCCTACAGGGCCACATTTATTCTCCCCCAACCTCCAGCAAATGCTCCCTCAAGCTCGGACCAGAGCCAGACGCAGGGGCTATCTGGACCCTGCAGTACCCGGAGCGCGTCGCCAGGCGGCGGGGCGGGAGCAGCGAGAGGGGAGTTCGGAGACGGGCGCACTGCAGAGGCCGCCAGTGGCCACGAGGGGGAGCGCGTGGCAGCCCCACGAGGGGGTGGGGCCCGCGGGCGGCGCGCATGCGCTCAAATGGAGACGGCGGCACCAGCCCGGGCGAAGGGCGAGACGGTGGCCGAGAGGGCAGGGGAGGCGGACGGTGGCCGATGAGGTCGGGTATGGAGCACCTGGAGCGCTGCGCGTGGTTCCTCCGGGGGACGCTGGTGCGGGCGGCAGTGCGGCGCTACCTGCCGTGGGCGCTGGTGGCCTCCATGCTGGGGGGCTCCCTCCTCAAGGAGCTCTCTCCGCTGCCCGAAAGCTACCTGAGCAACAAACGCAACGTCCTCAACGTGTGAGTGCACCCGGGTCCTCTCCCGTCCCCGCCAAAGCCGGCCCGCTGCCGCCTCGTCCAGGGAAGCCGGGGGCTGGCTGCCTTGGTGGACGAGTCATGGGAAGGGAAATCCTCCCAGTCGTGACAGCAGCATCTGCAGGCGACTGAGGGACCCCAGAATAGCTAGTGTCACTAGCAGTTCGTGTTTGCAGACCCAGATAGGATAGCTTGAGCTAGGCTGGGCAGGCAGTGAGGAGCAGGGTTGTGTGTACGTCTGTGTTTGTATGTAGGGATGTGGGGTGGGGTGGGGGGGATGAACCAGCCTAGTCGCTGCTCCCCCCGCCCCGCCACCTCCCCCTGGAGTTAGAAGTTGACCCCTGCCCTATTTGGGAGATGCCACCTCCCTCCTGCTTCCCAGCTTGTGAGGGAATCCCATCATGATCTGTGAAAGATCCCCACCCCCCCCCGACTTTGAGACCCTTGCCCCAACTTGTGACAGAGCCCCCACTCCCAGATACTCACAGAGGAATGGAACCTTCAGTCTATGACCTTTCCCCTGGATCTCCTTGGTCCTTGGCCCTTCTCAGCCACCCAAAGTGCATGGCAGTGGCCCAGAAAAGCAATCTCAGCGGGGCTCTTTGAGACATCTCCTTAATTACACCCACCCACTCCTTTTCTTTTTCTTTCTTTCTTCTTTTTTTTTTGTTCAAAATAACCTCTTGGATTGTAAGTTTATTGCACAAAAACACAGTTGCAGTAATAAAGGGAAACTCTGAAAGATGAAACTGCTCCTTTGATATGAGCCTAATTTTTCTGCAGAATTAGTGTCTCCAACATCTTCTGAAAGTCAGCCCAACTTTGGTTATCTGCTTAAACTGTTGGTTTCTCTCCCAGTCAGCTTCATCAAATGCCTGATGGGTCTTGGCTCTGGCAATATTTTCCTTATCAGTCTCAGTGAAGCTTTTAGTGACAGGCGCTTGGGCGGTGCCTGAGAAACTGTTGGAACCCAGGAAAGAGTCCTTCTGTCCTTAGCCCACGTTCCTTCCTCACCCACCCTGAGAGGCTGGGCTACGAATAGATTATGAAAGTGGTGGTAGCCCCAAGTCTTGGGTTGAATGTTTACTGCAGCTGGTCCCTAGGTCAGCCACCCTTCGTGAGCACAGGAGGCAGACAAGGCAGCTGCTGCCATATCTGTCCGGGGTGAGCCAGGACCCAAGCAGCCGGGCAGACAGGTCTGTTGTTCGGGGGTAGCCATGGAGTTGGGCATTTCGTTCCAAGCCTCTGTGCTATTATAAATAGTGGAAGGGAACTAGTAGTTCACTGGATCTGGAAGGGGTCTTAAAAATCATTTGGTTCCCCCCATCTCTGTTTAACTGCTAAGGAAACTGAGGCCTGGAGAGATGTAGTAACAAGTTAAGTCAGAGTCAGGATTTGAAGCTGAATCTTCCGGCTTGAAGTAAAGCTCTTTGTTCCAAGGCTGTTTCTGCCATTTGGGGAAAAAACGTGATATGGTAGAAAAAGCATGGGCTTTGGGGCTGGCCAAACCGTGGTTTAATCTGTGCTTGTTGGTTGTATGAGTGTGGCCCTGGGTAAGGTAGTGAACTGTTCTGAGCCTCAGATTCCTTGTCTACGAAATGGGACAATGATACCTTCCTCCACGGTAATTGTGAGCGTTCTATGGGAAAGCGAATGTGTGTGAAAGCTCGTGACATGTAGTAGGTGCTTTCCTGACTAAATAACATAGTGCTTAAGACCACAGACCCTGGGTTAGAATCCTAGCTCCACCACATACTGCATCCACTTTGGACATGACACTTCTCTATGCCTCAGTTTTCTTATCTGTAAAATGGGGATGATAACTGTACCTACTTCGTAGAATTGTTTAAGGATTAAATAGTTAATACATTTAAAGTACTTAGTAAGTGAAGAAAGTGATAGTTGTTATGATCCATAGCTTTGATCAAGTTTTCTCATTTTCCCTCCCCTGGCAGGCTAGGCACCCGAGTCATGACATTGTTTCTCCTCTGCCGTGTTCCATGTCTTCACTTCCACTTTCCTCCTCTGTCAGGTATTTTGTCAAACTGGCCTGGGCCTGGACGTTCTGTCTCCTCCTGCCCTTCATTGCCCTCACCAACTACCACCTGACAGGCAAGGCTGGCCTGGTCCTGCGGCGGCTGAGCACCCTGCTCGTGGGCACGGCCATCTGGTACGTCTGCACATCCCTCTTCTCCAACATCGAGCACTACACGGGCAGCTGCTACCATTCGCCGGCCCTGGAGGGAGTCAGAGAGGAGTGCCAGAGCAAGCAGCAGTGCCACAGGGAAGGAGGCTTTTGGCACGGCTTTGACATCTCGGGCCACTCTTTCCTGCTGACCTTCTGTGCCCTCACGATCGTGGAGGAGATGTCCGTGCTGCACGAGGTAAAGACGGACCGGAGCCACAACCTCCATACCGCCATCACCACCCTGGTGGTCGCCCTGGGCTTCCTGACTGGCATCTGGGTATTGATGTTTCTGTGCACGGCCGTTTATTTCCACAACTTGTCCCAGAAAGTGTTTGGCACCTTTTTTGGTTTGCTGAGCTGGTATGGCACGTACGGGTTTTGGTATCTGAAATCCTTCTCCCCAGGACTTCCTCCCCAGAGCTCCAGTTTGAACTCAAAGCAAGACAGTTACAAGAAATAAAAGAGAAACAACAGGGGGGACAGCAGGACAGTGGCTGATGTATTTTTCATTTCTTTTGCTTAGTTCTTTGGCTAAGTTATTGATCCTGCTTCAGAGGGGAAGCTTCCCGGGCGGTTTGGGTGCGTGGTGGTGGAGTCCGGGGAGTGACTTTCGTCCTCGGGCTATTCTTGGCTATGTCACCTATGTCACAATCACCACCATTCCCAGTCAGGCACGTTTTGTCCCTGCTAAGACTTGACCTTAATCTGGAACACCCCTTCTGTCCCTAGAGGGGAGACCTAAGGCTCAGCGAAAGGACAGGATCAGGAAAGCCCCGTTGTGTGGCTGACGGGGAGGCAGGAGCCTCAGGACTCTGCTGACTCTAGTTGCCTTTTGATTCTGATGGCCTCAGATGCTGTTATTTCACAGCATTTCCCTCTGGCCAATTTTGCATTAGCATTTATTTCTGGCAGGGTTCTTCGTAAAACACCCAATGCCTGAAAGACACTCTCTGGTCGTAGTATTTGTTTCACTCGTGGAATGTTCTATATCTATCGCAACTGGCTCATGGTAAGCCACCAAAACAGGCCCGTTAAACTGCAGTGCCTCTGCGGCAAGTACTGGATGATTCTTACGGAGTGAACAATGACATTTTCTGTCTGTGTTGTCTGTTATTATATGTTGGTTTTTGGAGCAATAAGGTAATCTTTTTTTTTTTCTTCTATTTTGAGTGAATGCTTTATAGTTTTATTGACAACTATGGCATTTGTTCTTTGGTGACAAAACTGAAAATAACTGACAACTCAGTGCTGCACTTTGGCACACGTAGATTGTTTTGAGGGTTTTTTTTTTTTCTTTTCTTTTTTTAGAACACTAATTTACTTGTTATAAACCGAACTCTGGGCTTATAGTATTAAATTTCACCTCATGGGGCTGTTTTCTCTGTTAAGGATAAAACCAGAAAGCAGGCATTTTTAATAAAAACCTGACGAATTTTAAGCTGAGTCAAAGTGATTTTGCAAAATGCATATTTTCACCAAAACTTTCCTGAGCGCAGAGCAGTGATACAGACTGAACAGTGTCTCGGGGTCACGTGCTGGGTACATTGATCACTCTGCTGTGGCCCAGAGCATTTTTACCTTTTGGATGAGGTTATGATAATTCAGAAGTGAAGTATTATAAAACTCCTCCCTCTGATGGCAAAAAGCCAACCTGTTTGCAAAATCCTTATGAGACGGTGGCATGACTTTGGCCCCGCCTCCTTTTACTTGTGTCACCGACCAGACCAAACCTGGGCCTGCTCATCTGGCCTTGAAATCAGCTGACCTTCTCTTTCCCCTTCGCCCACTCCTCCGTTTCCAACCTTGTCACTCTGTGGCCTCCACTGTGAGAGCGCTGGGAAGGGTTAGAAATCCTGTCCCCTCCCTCCCACAAAGGCACAGTTCCACACTCTGCGATGGGACAGCCTCTCTCCTCTCCCCACCATCTCCTGACGCCTTTCAAACGGAGCCCCTTGCTGCTTGGGTTCATTCTTAAAGCCACTTTGATGCCCCTCTCCCCAGTCAAGCCTGGTGATAGCATTACTGATAGGCACTGACTCGAGCTGAGGTTGTTAGGAGTTCGAAGGTAAATTTTCAGGGCACTTTTATTAATGTAAAGCTATATTTAAAATATTTTGTATCCAATTGAGCAGGTTAACTTTATCGATCAAAACGTAAGCATGATATGTTGTACCCAAAAGGGACAGAAACACGGGCAAGGAGATAGCGGAGGTGTCCCCATGGTGCTCTGGAAGCACTGGCACGATGTGATGGGTCAGTGAGGGAGGATGTTTTGCCACCTGGAGTTTACATCCATAAACCAGGGGCGGGAGGCCGGGTGGGCAGATGGCAGGGGTTCGCTGAAGGGATCGAAATCTCTCCTAAGTTTCATGTTCAGCACCAAAAGGAAGTAGGCACAGGGCGACTCCAGAAGCTCTTTGTCACACTTAAATCCCCAGATATTCTTCTCACGTGGGTCTGACATAGGCTCAGCCCTGAACTCGCGCTACGTGGAAAGCGTCGATTGCCGAGCATCCTGCTCGTGCTCAGCGCCCTTGTCTGTTCCCGGGAGCATGCTCTCGGTCCCTGCCCGAGGCAGCGTGGCTTAAAGGGGAAGACTCTGGGCTCAGGCGAACGTGAGATGTGGGTTCTTGGCACCACTCCTGGTACCTGTACGACCATGGCAAACCTCATTTTCCTCATCTGTAAAGTGGAGATGATTCTGTTAGGATCAAGGATGCTGTGTGTGAAATGCCCAGCATACGTGCTTAGCAGGTGATAACCACCCTGCCTCTTTTTTATAGACTAAGGCCTTTAGAACTTTCTGGCTCCTCTAGAGAAGGCAGAGAAACTAACATCTTCTGGGCGCCATCTGGAGTCTGAGTCTCCTGTTGTACAAAACAAGAGTCTCGTATCGATTGTTTTGAAAAGTGTTGCGCCCGGTGCCGAACAAGAGGCTTTGGGGGATCCGTGATCGCAGAATATGGCCGTGCCTCTGTCTCCTCTCCTTGTTGAGGTTCGTTCACTAAAGCCTCATTTTCCACGTGCATCTGTCATCGTCTGGGTACCAGATTGTATTTAGAGAATGTCTCTTGCCACCGTTGTATACACACAGATCGTGTGTGTAAACAAGCAAATTAAAGTAAACTGGAGATAATGAAATCCCACATTCCAGCATTCCGTGTGTTCCTTTCTAATATCGCTTAAGGAAGTCCAGAGCCCGGTAAACCTCAGCCCACTTGGTGAAAGTCGGTAATTCTTTCTGAAGTTAATTGTCGTATATAGGGTATCTCGTGGCTGTGGTTATTCCTCTTTTTTCCCGTAAGTCCTGTAAAATAAGTATATGTTCCGTTATATATTTCTTAGCTTGACTTACTCCTTCCCTCCCTGCCACCTTCGTATCTTACAGTACTGAGGTCTAGATCAGCTTGACTGGGGAGCAGTCCTTGTGGAAGGAGCAGAGTGAGGTCATCTTTGCAAGTGCTTTGTAGCCCTGGAGGTCTTTATGCACCCGGAGCGCTTCCTGTGCCTTTTGGTACCCACTCATTTGCCAGCCTGACCTGCTTGGCACCTCCAGGCAGTGTCTGTCGAAAGCTCCATGGCTGCAAGATTAGAATTTCCTCACACTGCAGAAATTGCCTGTTCAGATTCCTTTGGCAGCAACAAATCCTCCTTGAGCTCCCGCTGGGAGCCAGGAGCTGGGTAGAATGATAACTACCTCCCTTCACAGAGTTTGTGGTCCAAAGTCCACCCCTTTGTAGCTTAAACTATGTGCTGGGGTTGCAAAGATGAATTTGGTACATCTCTGCATTTGAGGAATGTTTACTCTTGTGCAGAAGCACCGGTTCCACCATCAAGTGTTCTGAGTGCTGGGGCAAGGTCAGGGCCTGGGAACATAGAGCAGGAACAACCAGCTGCCCTGGAGAACTGGGGACTATTTCACAGAAGGGCACAATTCTCTTGGGTCTTGAAGGATGAGGAGTTCAAGCAGTTGGGCAGAGAGGGGCATCCAGGGCAGCGGGGACAACACGTGCAAAGGCACACAGAAATGTCACCGCGACTTTTATCCAGACATCCCTTTTTAAGAAACCAGCTTTCCCAGCATTTTCCAAAGCAACTGAGATTGAAAGAAAGACAGACTTGAAGGACTGTCAGTGGAGACCAAAGATGCTTCCTGCTAATGCCCCAGTGTTGAGAGGTGGGACCTTTAAGAGGTGGTTAGGTCATGAGGACTCTGCCCTTATGAATGGATTAATATCATTACTGTGGGAGTGACTTTGTTATCGCCGGAATGGTGTCCTTGTAAAAGATGAGTTCATCCCCCCGACCCCCTCGAAATCTTTTGCCCTTTGCCCTTCTGCGATGGGGTGAGGCAAGAAGGCCCTTGCCAGATCCAGCCCCTTGATTTTGGACTTCCCAGCCTCCCAAACTGTAAGAAATAAATCTGTTCTTTTTAAATTACCCGGTCTGCAGTCTTCTGTTACAGCAACACAAAACAGACTAAGACACTCAAACACTAAACACTCAGCTGGAAGCTGCAATACCTGGCTTTGAGCTGGGTTCCGATGCTCCTTTTTCTGCTGTTCTGTGTGACTCTGAACTAGTCACTCGGCATCTCTGGCTCGCAGTTTTCTCATCTAATAAGTGATGGGGTGGGCTGGCTAATCTCACCAACTCTTCGAATTTTCTCTATTCTGTTTCTCTGTTCTGCTTGAGGAAAAGTTCTTCCCAAGCTGGTTTATGGCTTTTATTTTCAAAACAGCATGAGAAGAAACTCCCTCTCAGAGTTGAGGTGACAGCTGGTTTCCCAGTGAGTGACGGGGGAACAGACCTCTGGGTGCACTTGATCACCTCCCTGCCTCCTTTTTCTCTGTGTCGACACCCTAATGTTGTTCAGACCTGATCACGTGGGTTCACATGGGCTTACTAGACACAGCCGAACCTAATTCCCAGAGGGTTAAACTGCCAAGGTCTTTTAAAAAGTCTCCAAAATCAAAACCTTTTTGATAGCTGTCAAGAAGGTAGGTCCTGTTAAGAGAAACCCTGTACAGTTTGAACACCCTTAGAAATTGTCCAGAAACCTCTAATACAGTCTCTGGGGAGTTTTAAAGTTGAACACATACTGTACAGGAAAGGAAACAGGTGTTCTTGTACCTTAAGGGGAGTGGGGTGGTAAAGTGGTACCACCTGTTTAGATGGTGCCCTGGTAGTGCAAACTTAAAATGTACAGACCCAGCAATTTCAGTCCAGGGCTTTGGGCTTTGGACATGCTTAAGGATGTGGGCAAAGATTTTATTACAGCTGTCTGTAAGAGTAAAAAATTGTCAAGAACTCAAATGCCAGTTAAATAAATTATAATAACCCTGTGTTAGTAATATAATGTGGTCACTATAAAGAATAAGTGGTGTTACGTCTAGCGTGGAGTCTGGAGGCACGGAGACCTGGGCTGGTGTTGACTGCAGCTCTGAGCTGTGTGTCAGCTCTCTGAGCCTGTGTTTCTGAAGTGTGAGGTTGGGTTCATGGTGGCTCACCTCATGCCCCATTCCTGGCCTCAGCAGTTGAGAAGCACCAAGTGTATCGGGCTCCATGCTGGGCCCCGGGGATGCGGCATTCATTTGGAGAGGCGCAGACCTGCCTTCAGTGGGTTTGCAGTCTAGCTGGGCATGAAACCAGGGACCAGTGTGCTGAGAAGACTGTTCCCCCAACCCACCCTGATGTTGTCACAGCCCAGGCAGAGATGATTTATAGAAAGCCTTTAGAAAAGCAAAGGAGCGAGGAGTTACCATGGACTGCCTGAGTTCAAATCCTGGCTCCGCCACGCCCACTGGCTGCGTGACTTTGAATAAGTTTCTTAACTTCTCTGGGCCTCGGTTTCCTCATCTGTAAGACAGGTGATAAGTACCTACCTCACAGAGTTGTGAGGATTAAATGAATTAATACTTGTGCTCAGAACAGTACCTGGGGCCTGGGAGGCAGCCTGTAAATGTCTTTCAGGTGCCCTAATGTGCCACCAGTGCCGTAACATACTTTAAAATCAGGAAAAAGAAACGCCATACGTGTGACTTTTACGTGTTGATTGACTCACAGGTAGTCAAAAGTTACAGTTAATGAACATGGAAGGCAGGTCCCAGGGCTCTACTGTGGGAATGGAGTCTGCAGGGGAGAGGAGAGAGCTGTGTTCCAGGAGAGCTGAAAGAAAGGACACATCATATATGCGGTGCCTTTTTAGCAGAAGGTAAAGTAGGTCCCCTTCTTGTCTGAGGTGCCGTCTGCTCCAAGATAAGCCAAGAGCTGCCTCGCCTGGTTCTCAGCCTGCTTATCTTTGGGGACCAGGCTGGGGTCCTTATCACAGGCACTTGCCCTGTCTTCTTTGCCAGGATGTGGCTGCCCAGCGCATGTGCCTCTGGGGTGTCTGAGAGTCTGGGAGGTGAGTGGGTGGGGAGCCTGGGAGCCACCGCTGCTTAGCATCTTAATTTCTGAGCAAAGTTATCCAGGCCCTGCCCAAACAAGCCACTGCAGCGCATTTCCCACCCCGTCCTTCCAGCCCGCGCTGCTTCTGCCTGCGTTTCCCGAGCATGCTGCATGCCAGGCACCCTGCCAGGCTGCTGGGGACGGCGCAGGGTGAACGGATGGGGCGTAAATTGACTCTCTTCTGGAGTTATTAGAAGCATTGGACCCACAGCCCAGCAGACTGCATTCAAATCCTCAGCTGTGTGATTCCGGGCAAATCACCTAGTCTCTCTGAGCTTGATGCTCAGCTATGAAGTGAGGGTAATACTTTCTGCCTCAGTAGTCTTTGATTGGCTTAATGAAGTCATGGGTTGGAAAATACAAGCTTTAAAATGTCAGGCCCCTATGAGGGCCTCTTATTATTGAAGAGATTTATTTCTGCCTAATGAACGTCTCTCTCAGAAACCTGTGCCCTATAGCTCCTAAATGTCCCCAATAACCCTGTAATGACTTAGTGTCATCAATATAATTTTTAAAAAGCAACAATGAATGAAATGAATAACTAGCATTTGTTCTTGATTTTTTAATTTGGTGCCTGACATTTTTACTGTATTGTCTCATCTGTAGGTCCCAAGAACCTAGACCATAGAGAAAATGGCAAGGGCTTTGGCTTCTAACACATCTGGCTTCATATCCCAGCCCTGCCGCCATATCCGTAGCTATTGCTGTAATGATGTTTTGTAACGCACCACCCAAAACTCGCTGGCTTACAACACGTGCTCCCGGGTCAGCTGCAGTTCTGCTGCCTTGGGCTGGCCCCCGCTGGTAAGCGCGGCTCCTGGCTGCAGGGCCACCGTGCTTGGCTCCTGGCCACGAGCTGGGCTCAGTTCTGCTCTGTTTGTTCATTCTGGTGCCCAGACTAAACAGACAGCACCTACGTGGGGCCATGCTCTTCTCATGATCACCGGGGCACCCACACCTTAGCCACACCGCATAGCACATTTAAAGCTTCTGCTCTTGTCACGTCCTTCTACTGACTTTTCACAGGTCCCAGAAGGTCCTGTGGACAAGCCCAGTATCGACTGGGTAGGGAATAAACCACCCGCAGTGGGAGGCGCTGCTGAGTTTCAGGTCAAAGGCTGTGAATGTATAATCCTGTGGGGGAGGACCAATAATCCAATCTACTGCTTGTACCTTGGGTGCTGGAACTCTTTGAACCTCAGTTTCCTCATCATTGAAACCTAGAAACCTGTGCTTCTCAGGGTTAGGAATAATTCATGTAAATTTCCTGGCGCATAGTTAGTATTCACTGGATGGCAGCTATTTTATTGGCTCCATTTCAGAGATGAGAAAACTAAGGCCTTTAGGCAATGTGGGCCCAGGTTGCTAGAGAAGGACCAAAGAGGTCTCTGGAGATAGGCTGTGACCTGGACAATCGAGTCTGTGACTTTGGCAGTAAGGAACCAGTGAGCTGAAGAAAATATGCCCGTTAGCACCTCTTACTGTCCTCCCCAACAGGAATCCTTCTGTGCATGTTGGAGAGACCTTCCTTCTAGCGCAAACTTTGGGGGCGCCCACTGTCACAGTCCAGGCAGTGTTGTCCATCTTCCTGACTATGGAACTCGGATGGCGCCCCCATCCTCTCCATCTCTGCACCCCCGATGGCTCCTCATAGAAGACTAGGCAGCTGATGGATTCTGCGTAAGGATTGACGCTTCCTGTCCCCCACCCTAGATTTTCTTCGTGATACTCTGAGAGAAAGAATGGGACCAGGGACAGGACTCTCGGCCCTAGCTCTCCCACGGTGGGTCCTATTTAATGAGTCTGGCCCAGCATAGGTGCTCCAGGAGTGTTTGCGAATCCCTCCTCGTCCTGCTGGGATTCCAGAGCCCAGGACAACGCTACTCTTCTCCTCCTGCTGCAGCAGGCAGAAGAGACTGACACGCAGCGTCCTCCCCAGCTCTAATCCTTGCCCCCCCCCAGCAGTCATCTCCGCCTTCTTTCCAGAAGTGAATGATCAAAACATCTGACAGAGAGTCAAGAGAGCCTGTGCTCAGATGTGACTCTGCCCTGACTTCGTGTGTGACCTTGGGCGAGTTACTTCAACTGAACCTCAGTTTCTTCATCTGAAAGGGAATGTGTAACGCTCTCTGTCCTTTCCACATCTTAGGGTGGGCGTAAGGGTCCAACGTGTCAGAGGACACTTGGAAGCACTGTGGTAATTGCGCTAGGCTGGCTCCCTCAGAAACAGACTCTGCTGTGAGCTGTCGGCAGCCAGTGCTCCCAGCAGCTGGGGAAACAAAGGCCTCCATGCTGGAGGAGCACACGGTGACACACCCCAGAATCCATTACAGCAATAGTATGAACAGCCCATGCAATGTATTCATAACCATAATAATAAAAACCCATCGCAAATGTGCAGCACTTGGTAGTTAATAAAGTAATTTCATAATCATCATCTCAGCAGTTCCTCAAAGCAATCTTCTCAGGTAAATAGGGTGTGATTTTTCTTTTACTTTATTTTTTAAATTTTATTTGAATAGATTTAAGGGGTACAAGTTTAATTCCATTACATACGTATATTGTGTAGTGGCAGAGCCTGGGGTTTTGGTGGACCCATCACCCAGGTAGTGTACATGGTAATTACCTACCTGTAATTACCTACAGGTAATTTTTCATCCCACGCCCCCTCCCAGCCTCCCCCTTTCTGAGTATCTAATGTCCATTTTGCCACTCTGTGTGCCCTTGTGTAGCTACAGTTTAGCTCCCACTTATAAATGAGAACATGTGGCATTTATTTTTCTGCTCCTGAGTTACTTCACTTAGGATAATGACCTCTGGTTCCATCCAAGTTGCTGCAAAAGACATTCTTTCATTCCTTCTTATCTCTGAGTGGTACTCCATGGTGTATATATGCCTCATTTTCTTTATCCACTCATCAGTCAATGGGCACTTAGATTGATTCCACATCTTCGCGACTGTCAACGGTGCTGCGATAAACATACGAGTGCAGGTATCTTTTTGATATAATTTCTTTTCCTCTGGGTAGATACCCAGTAGTGGGATTGTTGGATCGAATGGTAGATCTGCTTTCAGTTCTTCGAGAAATCTCCATACTGACCTCCATAGAGTTTGCACTAATTTACATTCCCACTAACAGTGTGTAAGTGTTCCCTTTTCACCGCATGGGCACCAATAAGGGTGTGAATTTTCCACCACGTGTTTGCGGTGAGAGACCAGAAGTTCAGAAGGGTTAGTGTACTGGGCGATGTCTCTTGTCCCTGACCGTCACACTTACCCCTTTGCATTCCCCTTGTGTCACAAGGCAGGGCAGCGTGCAATGTACGTCTCTCACCCTGCTTCCCTTTGAGTTCTGCCAGTGGGAGACGCTGGTGGAGGTTAGGAGGTAGAGGAAGTGAGGATATGTTAAATTTTTTCCCCCGACTCTAGCAATGGGCTCTGGAAGTGGCAGTGGGTGACCGAAGGTGACTACAAGTGGCCCTGGACTCTAACAACATCAGAAGCATTTTAGCACATCAGCAGCAGTGGTGAAGGTCCATGATCTTCAGTAGCAACAGCAGCGCCTCTAGAAGTTCAGTGGCAACCGTGGGCTCCCACTATTCAGAGCCCTTTGGATGAACTCAGATGAATCTGACAACCTTGAACCTTCGAGTCAACCCAGGCCGCCTTTAACAGTGGGAACTGCCTTCCTCCTCTCCTAGAAGGCCATTCTTCTCCTGCTTGAAGACCCTGTAATGACCTCACCCAAGGCAGTTGCCTTGCAAGGGGATGTCTCATCTCCTCGGACCTACCCCAGCACCCTCATTGCCCCCAGACACATGCAAGCCCTGGGGGAGCAAGTACAAAGTCTGACCCAGAAGAAGAGTCTATGACACCAAAGAATCACAATGTTTCCTTAACGTGTGTTGACAGAAACCTGGGGGAGTATGTGTGGGAATGGATTATGTAGGTGCTAGACAAGAAGAACAAACCATACTGGGCCGAGTTGAATTTATCAGTATGCTTGTGTATACTGGAGAGTCTAGATTTAATACAGTATCCCAGCATTTGAAAGTGGCTCTAACAGTTTACTGGATTGATTGCCTGAAACCTGGACTTCATGGTGGGCTACATTCAAGGATGTTGAGATGCCAGAATTTCCCTTAGAGACTGTTGAGGGAGGGAGCCAGAGGTTTCAGGAGACAGGAATGTTGCGATGGATTTACTTTTATGACTTGGTCCTCCCATCGACTTTAAGTTCACCAGGAAGGTGCAGAGGACACTTCTTTCACTAAGGCATGGAGCAAAGAATTGGTGAGGAAAGCACCAGCACCTTTCAATAGCTCTGGGGTGCTGCCATTTGTAACCTAGGGGTGACAGTGGGAGGTGCCACCACTGAAATGGACTTCCTGGTTTGGGTGGGATTAGCGGTGTCCGAGTGGCAGCGCTTACTGCTAGAGGCGAGCTGGGTGCAGTCACCATCCTGGCAGTAGAGCCAGAGCAACTGGAATATTTTGACCCAAAGGGACTTTCGTTGGAGGTGAATCGATCATATCGTCCCCAGAAATGAAATATGTGGGCAGCTTCCTAAAGTCTTATTTGATCTATGTAGTCAGGAAAACTCCAGGTACAGTGAGCAGAAACCTAACCTGAAGTGGTAAAACCAGTTCCCACACACTGGTTACCAACTCGTCTGAGTGCAGTGAGACATGGCACTCACGTACACAAGTTACAGAAAGCAGATTTCTTACTTGCAGATAGGCAGCAAGGGACAACAGAAGCCTGGTCCCCAAGACTCAAGAAAGCTGCACAGGGCGAATAGTGTCTCAACTGTGTGTGCCCCGAAGCTGGGGACCCCAGAAAGAAGCCTGGCCTGAGTTTCCTACCCTGGGGCAATGCGATGCACTAGGCTACGGCACTGAAGGACATCCTGGTCTAGGGCGGACTGGAACAGAGCCCCGTCCTTTCCTGTCTCAACATACTACATTCCTGCCACTTTCTATTGTTACTCTTGAAAACTACAAGCATGAAAAGCGGGGAACTATCCTGCAGAAGTCATCACAATAGAGACTTACAACCTCTTACATGGCTCAGAGTCCTGGAGCCCCATGAACGCAGGGAAGGCGGGATCTCCTTGAGGAAAGACCCTGCGACTGCCAAGAATATAAACTACAATCTTCCCATCAGCCCTTCAGAGGACCTGCCACTTAGCTGCATGCATCCCACACCAGATGCGTGGACTTCCTCTCATCAAGACTGATTTAGCTAATACCACAAGTGAGTGCCAAACGTGTGCAGAGTACCTGACACGGCAACGTTCACCATAGCAACTAGCCATCCAATGGCAGACTGACTACACTGAACTCCATCCGCCACGGAGGGAGCAGCAATTTGCACTTACTTATTCTATGTATGGATTTGCCGTCTCTGACCACTACATCCATGGACTTATGAATGCCTTTTTACAGCCTTGGTATGCCACATGACATCACTTCTGATCAAGGAGTTGATATTACAGCAAAAGAAATGTAGTAGTGTGATTATACCTATGGAATTTTCTGGTCTTACCGTGCACTCTTTTGCCCAGAAGCAGCTGGACTTACGGAACATTGAAGTGGCCTTTTGGAAACTGTGCTATGGTGCCAGCCAGGAGACCCCGCGGTGCTGGAGGGCTGTCCTGCAGGGTGCAGTGTGTACTTCGAACCAACCACAGTGCTGTTTCTCCCACAGCCAGAACTCATGGGTTGGCAATGCTGAGACGGAAGCGGCAGTGACTCTCACTGTTATATGCAATAACACATTCACTAAACTGTCACTTCCCATCCTTGAAACTTTGGACTTTGATGCTTTGGAGATTAGAGTTCCCAAGGGGGAGACACTTCCACTGGGGGGAGCACATCAGTGGTTCAGTTGAATAAGAAGTCGAGACTGCTGCTTGGCCATTGTGAGCTCCTCATACCACTGAAACTACAGGCACAGAAGTATGTTACTCTCCCGGCGGCGGTGACCAATCCTGATGACCAAGGGTAAATTGGCTTGCTCCTATGCCAGGGTGGCATGAAAGACTATGCATGGAAACTAGGGGATTCTCTGGGGTGCCCCAGGATACTTCCACATCCTATTGTAAAAGATTAATGGAAGACCACAGCAACCCAAGGACTGCCAACATCTGAGTAGTTTCACCAGGGGAAATACCCTGACTGGCTTGGGTGCTGGCTGAGGGCAAAGAGAACACAGAATAGCTAAGGGAGAAAAGGGAAATGAAAAGTGTCAGCAGTGGCCTTGGAATCAGTTACAGAAATGAGCAACATAGCAGGTGTGAGTATTCTCTTAGCTTGTTTTGTGTGCATGTATACATCAGATATAAGGACTGCTGGTGATGATCATTTACATTTAATCTGTATATTACAGTATATTGAGATATGAGTGTGATCTCTAGAGCTAGAGGAGGACTGAGGAGAGAACCCAGCACCATCCAGGGTGATGCTACTGACCGATGGGGCTTTGTGAGTCTCATTTTCCGAGAGAGGGTGAGCATGTCCTCGATTCAGGAGGGCAGCTGACCCTGCTGGGAGCAAGCATCATGTCATTGTTCTTGCGTAGAAGTTTAGTTATGAGCAGGGAGGGTCCGTGTGGATGTTTGAGTAGCCCAAGATGTGGGGAGTGTCTGTGGTCACTAAGTTCTACCCTTGCCCTGTCTTGGCCCCTGGCTCACTGAGTTTTCTTTTTACCTTGATTTTAAAAGGCACAGATTCTTATACTTTTTTGGCAAAATAAACAAAATTATGCTGTATGTTCTATAAGTGATTTAATCTTCTTTGGGCATTTTTTTTCCTGTGTGAAATTGGGGTAGGGGGACATGTGCCCTGGGTACCCCCTAGGGTCCATGTATAGGTTAACGTGAGCAAATGGTTGTGAACATGCTCTGTAAACTGTGAAGAACTGTGCCTAAGTGCAGTGGGTTTATGTCAAGGTCAGAGCTCTGGAAGGTATATCCCGAAGGCAGCCCCAGACCCAGCAGTTTGAGACCCAAACTCGACTCCTGCTCGCCCTTGCGAAGACCGAGTCTGAAACCCCATATCTCTCCCCCTCTGGCCCCAACCTTTGGAAATGAGAACTGGGTGGACAACACAGGCTTAGAAATGAAAAGCGACTGTTCCTCCTGGATGCTTTATTGGGGGCTTTCAGCAGTTTCTAAGCATGAGTGGCAGTGACACCCAGACCCTTTCCCAACATGCAAAAGGCACAGGAAAGTGAGACCCGACCAGGGTGGCAGCGTGGATGCAGAGACCCCCCGCATGGCACGGTGCAGTGGTGGGGGGGGCCTGGAGTGATGGAGGGGTGTGCGAGAAGGAGAAGGCTTGGGCAGAGGCTGGGAGGGGGACCTGGGTTCATCCACCTCCAGACCCACCCCTGTACTTGGGGGCCAGGGCTGACCTTCCAAGAGGTCAACATGGCTTTTACTGGAAGTCCCATCTTACAGGGCAGGAAAACGCAACTCAAAGTAGGAAGAGGGTGATGGATGCTGCCTTAAGGGATTTCTGTTATATTAGTGCCAAACCAAACACGCTGGCCAAATCCAGAGGGGAATGGAGAGGGTGTGTTCATGGTGTTGGTCTCAACCATGGCCTGGTTGTGGGTGCCACTGCCTTGGCTCAAGCCAGTGCGGTCTCAGTGCACATCCAGGAGAAGCAAGAAGCCCCTTCCGGTCTTCAGGGGCCTCCCGTGGGGTCTCTGGTTCTCCAGTCCCACCCGGAGGTACCAAAGAGTCGAGTCTGGATGTTGGCTTTGTCCTGTGGAAGAGTTCCCTGGGCGAGAGGGAAGGGGAGGCGAGGGGTCAGGACGTCGGAGCCCCCAGCGCCTCCCAGAATCTGGGCCCTGGTGGATGAGACAGCCTGGAACTCACCTCCGATCCCAACCAGTCCCCACGTTTCCATCTTGAGACCTCGCGTCGAAAGAAAAGGCATTCGTGTTTTGTTTCTGTTTTCTTTCCTCTCTCTCTCACTTTCTCCTTCTCTCCTTTAGCAGAGCCATGGCCTCCAGTCACAGCATTGGCAACGTCTACTTCTAAACTATGGAATGTTTTCACACTGACGACAGGGTTACTGAGAACGGGGCGGGCATGGCTGTCCACGTGTTCAAGAGACAGTGAATTACGGAGAGCTCGTTGGGAATCACACAGCACAGAGACACCAACAGTCAGACACCAAGCCCCGGGCCTGGCCCTAGATGTATTTTTTCTTGAGGTACCAGTAGGCAAAGTAGCCCATCCCGCCCAGGGAGCCCATGAGGAAGGACGCCCCGAAGAAAGAGGGGGGTTTCCGTTTGACCAGCCGGAAGGCGTTGGGGATGACGGCCGACAGCAGGGTGGTGTGTATGTCGCCCAGGACTTTCCGGAAGGCAAAGCGTCTCTGGACCCTCTCAAAGAAGGACTGCAGGTTGGGCCGGCTGCCGTCTTCCCAGTATTTCTTGGACAGTCCCAGGAACTTGAGGCGGTGCAGGGTGGCTCCCAGGAGGACATCTGCGAGGGTGAAGGCACAGCCGCAGAGCCACAGCTCGCTCTTCTGCCCTGGGGTGGGAGAGAGAGGACACGGGGTGGGTCAGCCTTCGCCCTCAGCTCGTTCACTTCTCTCTCACCCACTCCTCCGGCCTCGGCCTGCCGTCGCCCGCCGTTGTGTCTCCCGAGGGTCACTCACTCCGGTACAACTTCAGTGACTTGTCATAGCCTTATGCTACCTCTGTTGTTATCATTTTCTCTTTAAATCAACTGGCTTTTAAAGTGCCAATATGTGTGTTTGAGCTCAAGACTCACGTATCCAACTGCCCTTTGACAGCTCTCCTTGGGTGTCCACTCTGCATTTCAAACCCGACACGTCCAGGACAGAATTCCTGCTCGCCACCCCCAAGCCCTCCACGCTCACCCCATCCCGGTAACGGCAGCCGCCCCTCAGTCGCCATGGCCGAAAGCCTCGGTGCCGCCGTGCAGTCTTCTCCCGCTCTCACCCCCACGCACAGTCTGTCAGCCATTCCCATCTGCTTTATCTTCAAAATACATCCGGAATCTGATCACCTCCGCTTTTACCATCCTCGTCCAAACCACCATTATCTCCTGCCTAAGTTCTCACAATGTCCCCTTAAAAGTTCTCTCTGCTTCCGTCCTTGCCCCCTAGCGTCTATTCTCAGAACAGCTGACTGTTCACAGGGGGACTGTTCAAACCCAAGCAGATCATGTCACTTCCGTCTTCTCAAAACCCTGTAAGGACTCCCCATTGTAGCCAGAGTAGAAGCTGAAGCCCTTTCGAGCCCTATATGGCCCTATGTGAACTGGCCCCCAGGTCCCGTCCAGACCTCAGATTTCTACTTCTGTCCCCTTCACTCACTCTTCTCCAGCCACACTGGCCTCCTCGCAGTTCCTCATGCCAGGCACGTTGCCACCTCAGGGCCTTTGCACTGGCCGCTTCCTCTGCCTGCAACAGTCATCTCCCACCTAGCCATGTTGCTCATTCTTCCACTTCCTTGAGGTCTTTGCTCAAATGCCAGCTTCCTGAGGGCTTCACAGACCACCAATTTAGGATTAAAACTCCCAACCCCAGCAGTCACCATCCCTCCCCAGGTTTGTTTTTCCATGTAGAGCCTCACCATTATGGCGCCATCTGTCTCACACACTCACTTTGTTTATTGTCTGCCGTCCTCTACTAGAGCAGAAGCCCCATGAGCGCAGGGATTTTGGTCTGTCTTGCTCGTGACTATATCCCCTGCACCCAGAACTATGCCTGACACACAGTAGGTGCTCAATAGATTCCCCCCCGCCTTCTTTTTTTTGAGACAGAATCTCACTTCATCGGCCTGGGTAGAGTGCAGTGGCATCATCATTGCTCACTGCAACCTCAAACTCCTGGGCTCGAGCAATCCTCCTGCCTCAGCCTCCCTAGTAGCTGGGACTACAGGGGTACACCACAACACCCGGCTAATTTTTCTATTTTTAGTAGAGACAGGGTCTCGCTCTTGCTCAGGCTGGTCTCGAACTCCTGAGCTCAAGCAATCCTCCCGCCTCAGCCTCCCAGAGTGCTAGGATTACAGGTGTGTGCTGGCCAGTGTTCAATACATCTTTACTGAATAACTGATGAATGAAAAAAGAAACTATATAATTAACAGTATCATTAGCCATAAACTATCTGCAATAATAAAAGTAAGCATAACAAAAATAAAACAAATGCTATTAAATTCCAACTGGATACTACCGCCCACCAAAATCCCTATGCCCCAGACTTGTTTTGTTTTTAAGAACGGGACAGATGTTAGCACATATTATAAAGGGGTTAAGTACTAGCATCATACTAATACTGTTTCTTTGATATAATCAAAGGAATTGAAAGCAAATAACTCTCACTATGTGGTTTTATATTATTCATCACCATGTTTGTGTGCCATCTAAAATTAGCCTGCGTATTTAGAAAACACCTGTTTGTGAAACATGTTTCTTCCAGGTGTTTAGACTTGAACTTCTGGAGCTCCTTTGGTCTCCTACATCACTTCTTTGCTCAGAAACCTTCAATTCTCCCCACCGACTACACCTTAATGTTCAAATTCCCATGCCTGGCTTCTAAAGCCCTTTCAAGAGTCAGTTTAGCTCCAGTATACTTCTCTAATCTTGACTCCTCATGAACTGCCCACTTGCCCACTGTTTCCCCCAAACAAGCCCCGTGTGTTTCATCCAGTATACTTCTCTAATCTTGACTCCTCATGAACTGCCCACTTGCCCACTGTTTCCCCCAAACAAGCCCCGTGTGTTTCAGCCTCTGGGCCTTTGCCCCTGCTGCACCCCGTACCTGGAGTGCTCTCCCCCGACCCCATCACTTGCTGGAAGGTCTGCTTCCTGGGATGCTTGCTTATGCACCTTTGAACGGGCCGTGGAATTCCATGAATCCAATGCCCACCCCACCCCCGCCATCAAAACCTGAGCCGCTCCCTTCACTCTGCATCTACTCATTCTAATCAGCAGTTTGTTCTTGAGTACATAACCTTCGAGATGCCTGAGAACACCGAAGGAGAGAAAACGAGCCGGCAGTTAGAGATGCGGGTGCCCAGTTCAGGGGACGCCATCAGTACGGAGGTGGCATTTAAAGCCAGGAGAGTGGAGGCCATCAGCCAGGGAATGAGTGTAGACAGATTTGAGAAAAAAGCCAGGGACTCACCCTGGGGCCCTCCAAGGTTGAGATATCAGGCCACAAAGAAACCAGCAAAGGAGATAAGAAGGAGCCGCCCGCGAGGCAGGAGACAGTGGTGTCCTGGATGCCAACATGAGAATGTGTTCCAAGGCGGAGCGAGTGCCCGACTGTGTGCAAATGCTGTGCAGAGGTCAAATGAGAGGAGGCCCAAGAGCTGGCGATTGCATTTATCGACTGATGACCTTGGCAAGAGCAGCTGGAATAGAACACTGACATAAAGGTCTGGTTGGAGGGAGTTCAAGAGAGAAAGGGAGGAGAGGAATTGGAGAGGGTGAGCAAAGACGGCTCTCTTAAGGCATTTTGCTAGGATAGGCCGGTAGTGTGAGACAACTCAAGGGCATTTGTACAAGTTGGAAAGAATAAAACGTGTGGATGGGAATAACCCAGCAGAGAGGGGAAAGGATTCTACAGGAGGAGGGGAGAGAGCTGCTGACATGGTGTCCTTGAGCGGAGGAGCGTGGATGGGATCCAGCGCACTGGGGCAGGGGGTGGTCTTAGCTAGTTCGAGGACAGTCCCTCCTTGGTAACAAGAGGGCACACGAGCTACCACATGTCATCAAATCTAAGTACCATCAAATGCAAGACACCTACCCGAAAGTAAGAGAGAAGAATTAAATTATTGATTATAAGAAACATTCCAATTTCAGAGATGCTAAGATGTGGTTTAACAAAGATGCATCTTAGAATCCGTAAGACGCGGGGTATGTGTGGACACTAATGCTGCTGGCAGGTCACCATGGGGACCAGAGCTGTGAGGGTCTCTTCCCAACGCTGTGATTTCTCAGTGACTTAGAGAAAGTGATCAGTTGTGAGTGAGGGTGTGGCGGACGGGGCTGGAGGGTCAAGGAGAAAGGAGAAGTTGGAGAGGAGTCACCTGGACAGTGGGGCAGTGGAGGCCTGGGGCAGCCTAAGGTCCTCTAAGGCTGGCAGTCATGAGTTCAAAGTGAGTCCCGCCACCATCGTGTGTGTTTCTCCAGCCACATGTAGGTTCCCAGGTCCAGGCGCTGAGTGGGTAGAAAGTTGCGCTCGACCAGGTTTGGGGTTTTGCAAAGCAAGCGTGATGAAGCAGGGGCGTACGAAGGAGGAGTATGAAAGGCCAAGGCCTCGAATGTGCAGGCCAGGAAGTGCTTCTAAGGATGCACCAGGGAATCGCTGCTAGGTATGGAGAGAGGTGACGTCGGGCGAGGGACAGTGAAGGGAGGCGGGATCAAGGGATGGAAGTCCCCAGCTACAGACTGCGTGATACCGGCAAGGCTGAGTGTAGACAGATTTGAGAATAGGCCCAGGGACTGAGCCCTGGGGCCCTGTAGGGTATAGATACTGGGCAACAAGGAGAAGCCAGCAAGGAGGTGAGAAGGAGCAGCCTGTAAGGTAGGAATCGAACCGGGAGAGTGTGATATATTCCCTAGATCCTCACAACAATTCTACCAAGTGGTGCTATTATTATCCCTATTTTACAGATGAGGCGACCGAGGCACAGAGAGGTTAAATAACTTGGTCAAAGCTACACAGCCAGTCAGTGGCAGAGCAGAGCCTGGATTCAAACCCATGCCATCTGGTTCCAGCATCTGTGCTTATAACCACTGTATGACACTCCTTCTTCCCATGTGCAAATGAACATGGACATGGCATGTGACTCCACGAACATTCAGGCCCCTTTCAGTAAGTGCGTTCTTTACTTGGGTCCGTGTGCAGATCTGCCCAGTGTCTGCATCCTGCATGGACTGTGCGTTTGCCCCTGTGTCTGCCTGCACAAATCCACACAGTTGATTGTGTGTATGCATGTGGCTATCGGCACACAGGGGTGTCACACGTGTAAGTGCAGTGTGAGCCCACGTGCACCTGGCTGTTTGCCTGCAGATGTGTTCGCAAGCATGCATGTGTGGGTCATGCCTACGCTTATGTCTGTAGGCAAACACCGATAGTCTACTGTGTGTGACTGTGTAGTCTACTGTGCGTGGGCCTGGGTAGCTATCTGGTATGTCACCAGAGGGCCTGACCCCTTCAATTCCTCCTCCCTCTCCTCCGTGCCCTTCGCAAACCCCAGGCCTGGGTGAACCCCACCTGGCGCTTCTCCGAGCCTGCCTGCTGAGGACAGTGTCACAATGAAGCTGACACTTGCACTTTAAATTCAGGCCACACAGCCCAGGAGGGCACTCAGTGCTGCCGGGTCCTGTTGCCTTCCTTGAGTAAGCTGGCTTCCCCGCTCCCTGCGAGACAGCGGCGTATCTTTCTGTCTTCTCTCCTCACACCTCTCGCAACTCTCCCCAGCTCCCTCAGAAGACATCAGCCTTCAGACGCGAGAGCCCACGCGCCCCACCACGAAGCCCCCGGGAGCCGCAGGCACGCGCCTCTGCCTTCCACCTCCCGCTCGTGCAGATGCGGTGGCGGCCCGTCCTGCTCCCCGGACCAGTCCCTTGGCAGGTCCCCTGCACCGTCCGGTGCTGCATCTACTCAGTTTGCCTTTGCAGAGTCTCTCCCCGCCTCTGCGCCTGTTCCGTGCCCGGGGAGGCCGGCTTGGTGGGTACAGCCCGGGCTCCTGCCCTCTGGCTCCTGGTGTTAAGCAGAGGCAGGGACAGAGAGTGGGCAAGGATAAGGTTGGACTTACTGCCCATGTGAGGTTCCCCTCTGCGGGTCAGCACTGCCTGGCAGTGTCCCTCGGCTGAAAGTCACAGCCCTATCGGTGGCCTTCCCCACACAGCCTCTGCCCAGGCTCCTGAATCTGCTCCCAGGGCCTCATGACTGCGCCCCCAGGCCCGAGCACTGCTCTTTGCCCTGTGGAGTCCCCGCACCCTGCCCACACCTTTGTAAATGGTCCCTTTATTGGGCCCTCTGCAGGTCACCCAGTTTGCAGGTGCCCTCTGTGTTCTCCGGGGACGGCCTGAACCTGAGCCGTGCCTCTGGTCTCCAGGGGCTTTGCGCTGCCACCGGCATCATCAATTCTGCCTTTGCAATGCGGTTTCTGCCAGCATGAGAACACACCTGCGCACCTCCCACCTTAAAATAGCTCCTCCCCGCGCCCCACAGCCCTCCTCGGCCACCACTCCCCTCTGCTCCCCTCTACAGCCGCACTTCTCAAAAGAAGCGTCTACACTCACCGTCTTCGCTGCTCACCTGCCATTCTCTCTTCAGCCCACTCCAGTCTGGCTTTTGCCCCCACATCCCATTGAAGCTGCCCTTGGCGAGGTCACCACCACCCACAGCCATGGCACAGAACCCCGTGGATGCTTCCTGTCCTGGTGTGCTTGGTTTCTCAGCAGCATCAGACACTGTTCTGCCTCCTTGAGACACAATCCTTTCTCGGTTCCTATGACAAGAGGGTCCTCCCACCTCACTGGCCACTCCTTGGTCACTGTGCCGACTCCTCTGCCTGCAACTGCCCTCCCCATGGGGGAGCCCCAGGGCACATGTGGTAATTTTGAAGTACGCGGCAAATTACTTGGTAACCACCTCCCTCCAGTGGAGCCAGGTTGAATAAGGGCTATATCTTGTGCTCTTGAACATAGGATTGGAACCCCTGACCCCTGTGTAGACTGCGACAATGGCCAAAGACCCTCCATCCCTGTATGCATGCCGCTGCTTCTTTGTAGTGTGGCTTTGCTGCTCCAGCCACCAAGAGGTGGTGTCTAAATCCCCACCCCTTTAATCTGGGTTTTGCCGTGTCACTTGCTTTTGCCCATGGGACTTCAGTAAGCATGACACAAGCAGAGGCTTGAGGAGGGTTTGCACGTTGGAACTTTGCTCTCCTGCTACTCATGGTAACCCTGCATCCACCACTCCACAGATGAGGCTGGGTCAGCCTGCAGGTACCTCCCCTGGCGCAGCGGACAACCAGCCAACTGCAGGCAAGCCAGTGAGGCCACCGACTGCCCACTGGCCAAAAAGGCAGGAGTGAATTCAGCTATCCCCCCTGTGGGACAGCCATCCCCCTGTGAGCAGGACAGCCACCCCGGCTGAGCCCAGCCCATGCTGCCAGGCCCCAAATCAGGAGCAAATAAAAGGTTCTTCTGGTGAGTCACTCAGATTTGCAGTGGTTTGTTACGCAGCAAAAGCTGACTGATACAATCTCCTGCTCAAAACCCTCATAAAGATTCCCCATTGTCCTCAGTATAAAATCTAAACGAGTGAATATAGGCTCTGGGGCTCAAGATCTCACCTCGTCCTCTCTCGCTCCCTCCAGTCTCACTCACGGCACTCTTGCCGGCAATCGCCTGACACCTGAGAGTGTCCGGTCCTCTCCCTCCTCCTGGCATCCCTCAGGCTGGGACACACATCCCTGCTCTTCTCTGGGCTCCTTCTCATCCATCAGGGCTCACTCTGAATGTCACCTCCTCAGAGAAACTTTGTCCAATTTGTCCTGCTCATGTATTCTCAATCCTGACACTTATCGCTGTTGCTAAGTCTGCATTTACTTGTGGGATTACCTGACTAGTGTCTTTTTCCTCTCCAAGACTGTAAACTCCATGAGAGCAAGAACGATGTCAGTTTTTGCTCATAATCTTATCCCTATGGCCTGGCACATAGTAGGTGTTTGATAAATATTTGAATAAATGAATGAGAAAGAATGGTAATAATAATTATTTTAAAAACTGCTATTTCTAGAACACTTTCCCTTGAGCCAGGCACTATGCAAAGTGCTCAGCACTTACTATTTTCCTGAATCCTCATAACCTCGCTATGAGTTAGATTCTATTATTGTTCACATTTTGAACAGGAATTTGCATCAATATCATCTGGTCCCGTGCAAGAGCTCTTAACTGTGACATTATAATACCTCCCTCCCTGCACTCTGCCCACAAGGGGTGTGTGGAGGGTGTGAGCACACCCACCCCAGGCAGGTTCAGGGGCACCCTCGTGGGTGAATGAGTGACAGAGCCCATGTGGGCCCAGCCAGGTCTTTAAACCCATAGCCACCTTCCTGGGGCATCTGCTTCCCCCATCCCCACCCCGGCGGGACATAGGACTATTGATGCCTCTCCATCTTGAACAACCCATCATCTCACCACGGGACCATGCAATGCGGCTTCCTCTCAGCCTCCTCTCAGAAGATCTCAGGTCAAGAGTTAGCATTTGGCCCCTCCCAGTCTGGAAATCCCCCCACGAGTGTGTGTTCAAAGCCAGGCTCTGCCACTTCTATCTGTGTAACCTTGGGAAAGTTACTAAACCTTCCTGCGCCTTAGTTTCCTCATCCGTTAAATAGGATCACTAATATTACCGACCTCCTAGAGTTGTTATGGGGATTAAGTGAGTTGAAATCCGTGAAACACTTAGAACGGTACCTAACACACAGTAAGTGGTGTTAAATACATAAATTTTTATGGGCTGAATTGTGTCACTCCCCAAATTCACGTGTTGAATCCGTAAGCCCCAGGATCTCAAAAGGTGACAGTATTTGGAGACAAGACCTTTAAAGGGATGATTACGTTAAAATGAGGCTGTTAGCATGGGCCATCATTCAATGTGACTGATGTACTTATAAGCGGAAATTTGGACACGCAAAGGCAGCGGGCGGTGCAGCACAGAGGAAAGGCCGTGTGAGGACACAGCAAGACGGCGGCCACCTGCGAGCCAGGGAGAGAAGCTTCAGGAGAAACCAACCCCGCCAGCACCTTGACCTTGGACTTCTAGCCTCTGGAACTGTGAGATAATAGATTTCTGCTATTTAGCCATCCCTTCTTGGGCATTTTGTTATGGCAGCCCTAACAAGCTAGTGCATAAATAAATAACATGTACCAGAGATTCAAGGTCACCCAGTGAGAGAATGGCAGAGCCGGGACTCTGTCTGACCCCCAAACCAGTCTCAGAACCACTTCGCATTTGGCCCCTGAGAGCTCTCCTGTAATACTTCCCCTGGGGCCCTGCCTCTGATAGAATCAGGAAAGTCCCTCCTTGAGATGGGTATTATTTTTTACTCTCTTAGTCATCCCATGCTTTCTCCCAGAAAGGATTTAAGGCAGCTGGCACCAGTATGCATGACGATTGTCCCTGCTCAGGACGTGAGGTGTCTGCGTGTGTCTTGTGCTTGTGGCATTGGCTGTGAGATGTGGGAAAGAACACTGGACTCATGGAGAAGGAATCTATTCTTGCCCTAACCGGGCCACCCATAAGCTCTGTAAACTTGAGCAAAGCATGTCATTTCTCTGAGCCTCAGTTTTCTCATCTGCAGAATGTGCATGCTTTTAGCTGTCATATGTGTTAAACCAGTAATGTGCCCGCCCTGTGCTGAGTGCTTTTAATTTTCACAAGAGTCCAGCAAGATGAGGTCAAGGTTTTAAGTGTACTGTTACCATCTCACTTTACAGACAAGGAAACTGAGGCTCCAATAGGGAAAGCGACTTGTCCAAGGTCACATAGGCCAGGCCCCAAAGCTGGAACTCTAACTCCAATCCGTCCAGCTCTAACCCTGGGCTCTACGGCCCTCCCACTCGCGTAGACATGTGTGTGCAGGAAGCTGCAGTGCGGCAGCGCGTGCTGCGTGGGCTCCATAAAGTTGCATTGTCAGGAGACAAGACCAACAAGTCTCCTAAAACAGAGCAAGATGGAAAGGTCCAGAATGAGGTTTGAAGAAGGGCTGTGGCAAAGACGGTGTGCGACAGGCAGAACGGAGCGGAGTGTGGGGAGATGACTGCAGGAGGGAGAGGCTACAGGACTAAAGGTGCGGAGGTGGGAACTAAGCTGGCATGTCAGGGTCAGAAGACCCACCTGGGAGTGGGAAGGGTCAAGGTCGGAGAGTCCGGGTGACCTTGGATGTTTGGCTGCAGATGAAGGAGCCATAATACATTCTGGAGCAGGGCAGTTGAGGTGGTATGTTGGGCAGTGGTCACCACCACACCATCATCATCTTCACCAACCTTTATTAAACACCTACTATGTGCTAAGCCCTGATCTAAGCACACTTCGTGTGTTATCTCATGTGGTATCTCAACCGCTCTCTGAGGCAGGTCTTATTATTATTCTTCCCATTTTGTAGATGGGAAACTGAGGTCCAGAGAGGTGAGCACCTGACCCACGGTTACTCAGCTAGTAAGTGGCCAAGCTGGGACTTGAACCCAGGTCTATCTGACTCCATGGCCCATGATCCTAACCACTTGGGAGGTCCTCTGAGATCTCTGGGGGAAAACGAGGCTGGGACTGAGCAGGGGCAGGGTGGGCTGGGTGGGCTGCAACCCTCACCTCCCCCCAGGGCTGGCACCCACCTTCATTCTCCAGCTTTCTCTTCTCCAGTTCGGCCTCGATCTGGTCCAGCACCATGGCCAGCTCCCCGAGGATCTTCTTCAGGTAGCTCACATCGTCATGCTCCAAGATCTTGGCCTGGGGGCAGGGCAGGCAGGAGCCAGAGAAGCTGAGTTGGCCTCACTAGAGCCAGATGTCCGGGGATGGAAGGAGCTTTGATAACCTCCTTCTGCAAACCCAGCCTCCAAATACACCCCCAGTGTACAGGACGCCCCTTCATCTGGTGCTTGCAACACTCCTGTGAGATTGGCTGTCCTGCCTGGGTCCCTTTCACGGAGCTGGTGCACTTACACACCCAGCTGCCGGGAGCTTGGTTGCTAGTGGCTCACAGCTGCCCCTTCTCCAAGAATTGCTCTCAGCCAATGGGGAGCTTCCTTGCTCAGAAATACTTGGGACGTTACCCCTCCTCCCAGCAATCTGTAGCCAATGACGGACTGATATGGGAATATAACAGGCTGCCCCCTTGTCTCAAGGCTGACCAACATTGTGGTGCCATTTATGCTCCAGAGCTTCTTGGGGGTCAGATGAGGCTTGGCCACTTCCTCTTCCTGTCCCAGCCATCCTTCCTGGGTTCCCCTCTGAGCACCCCAAGAACCTCTGTTCAGTGCTCTGCTTTTAGGGACACAACCGAACACATGAGGAAACTGAGGTCCCAGCGCAGCAGTGGCTTGCCCGGGGCCGCACAGCCGGTAAGCAGCAGAGGAGGCAGGGCAGGGAAAGCAAGCCAGTGGTTTTTCCACCTCTTATCATCGCCGATCCTCTACTTAGAACCAGCTTCCCCAGTTCATTTCCATGGAAGAGGCGGTGGGCAAGGGGAGGCAGCAGGCCTGGGGGCCTCACCATGAGCTTCTTCTGTTTAGAAAGGTAGGGCTCGGACAGCTGGGGCTCCTCTTCGTGGTCCAATTTCATGAGGTCCGTGGTGGCGTTGGCTAAATGTCCTGGGGAGGGAACAGGAAAGGTCCCGTCCCTCTGGCACTGCCTCCCCCGTCACCTCCCTCACGCAACTGGAAGTAGGTCCCAGCCAAACACTGGTCAGAGAAGTGACAACATCAACAGTCGGTGCGTGGGGAGCGCGGCAGGCGGCAGCAGGGGGATGGGTGAGACGCCGCCCTGCCCTGGGCTCAGGTTAGTGCGAGAGATGGGCACATACCGCAATTCCGGCGACACGGCATGACCGGTCTGTGACGAAGAATGAACGTAATGGGGAGGGACCCGGGGACAGGAGACCTCACCAAGGAGGGGGGATGGGAGACGCCAGAAATGGGCAGGACCCGGGCCCTGGGCCTCACCGTCTTCCCTCCCACACCTGCTTCTCCCCCTGGTCCTCCCAGACTGCAGCACCTCCCCGACCAAAGCCAGGCCCGATGCCTGGGATTTGTCCTCAACTCCCCCCCTCCCTCGTCCCCACAGCAAACCAGTCTCCGGGGCTGGGGATTCTTCCTTCTCCACCTGTCTCACGTTTTCTCACCTTAAACCTCCCCCATGTCAGTTCCAGCTCTCTCCCTTGCGAGCCTTTCTCCCCGCTCTGCCAGAGAGACAGTTCCTCAGTCACACGAGTGGCCATGCCGCTCCCTGCTCAGAGCCCACCCCGGCTCCTCGCTGCCCTCAGATAATGTCCCAGCTTCTCAACTGCCTTAAGAGAGCCCGCGGGATCCATCTCCTCCCCGTCTCACCTCCTCCATCTTTCACCGAGTTTCCCCAAGCGTCCCTGTCCCCGGAGGGTACATTTCAGCCACTCCAAATGCTTGCTGTTCCCAGAATGTGCCAGACTGTCCCAAACCTCCGGGCTTTTGCTCACACTACTTTTACCTCCTGGAATAGCCTTAGCCTCTTCTCCTGAAATCTTCCTTCTAGATCCTGCTGAAGGTCACCTCCTTCATGAAGCCCTTCCTGATCCTCTCAGATAGCGGCCCCCAATCTTTTTGGCACCAGGGACCGATTTCATGGAAGACATTTCTTTCCATGGACCGGGGGTGAGCGGGTGTTGTGGATGCCGGGAGGGTGGTGCAGAGCTCAGGCAGTGACGCACGGCCCATTTCCTAACAGGTCACAGACTGGTACCGGGCCATGGCCTGGGGGTTGAGGACCGCAGTTCTAGGAGGTCTGGCCACTTACTGCCTTTGTTTCCCGGTGTACACTGCCAGGGAATGCAAACACACTAAGCAGAGCTGCCATGGCACAACTCCATCAACCTGGTAGTTTATGTGACCAGTGTCCCCCTGGACTTGTGCAGTGCACAACCTGTGCTACTTGCTATACATGGAGACTTTGATGCTAATGTAGTTATCTCTGGATGTACATTTCTCTCACTAGAACTTGAGCTTCTGGAGAGCAGTGGCTATGACAGATTCGTCTCTGTTCCCAGGCCTGGCACAGAGCAGAAGCTCGGTGAGTGTTGGGTGAATGAACAAAGGAACGAATGGAATGAGTGAGTGATGAGCGACTGCCCTTGTTTAGCTCTGTCCTCGAGATTTCATCACCCACCACCCCGTCACTTGGCCTCATGTAGACCTCAGTAAACGCACTCCCAGCTCCTTCAGCTTCGGGGCTATAATAAGTCTGACTGCTGTTTTATTAATGTGAAGGTCGCGAGGACAGCATCTTCTCTCCTTCCTGCCACCCGGGGCTGCCCATGCGGCTCTCTTTAGACTCCAGGAGGGCAGGCCAGGCGGAGAGAAGACCTCAGACTGATTGGGGGCGGGGGTTGCTGCAGCCTGGCTTCTGCCCCTCCCCCAGCTGGGCCAGAGCCCTGAGGTCCTCTCTGCCTTCAGGGAGGGAGGGGAGGAGGGAGCCGGCCGGACCTGCTCTGGACTCACTGCTTTCCAGGCACCTTCCAACAGCTCAGGACAGGATTGGGGGAGCACCCCCAGGAGCACTTAGAGACTGCCTCCATCTTCAGCCAGGTCCCCGATATTGCTCACCTATGTAACAGCCGGGGCCCCCTAACTGCCCGTCCATTCTTCCCCCAGGGGAATGATCTTTGTAAAATGCAGATCTCATCAAGTCACTTCCCATCACTGTTTCTCCACTGCTTCCTAGATAAAATCCTGATTCTGCCACACCTCCCAGATTTACCCCACAGCCTCTCCCACCCGCCTGGGGCTACGCTTCAACCACACTGAACTTCCCGCAGTCTCCCAAACACACCAGGCCTGTCTTACCTCGGAACCTGGAATGATTCTCCCACTCCTTCCGCCTCCACCTGCTACTCAGCCACGGTTGCTGCTGCGTTTCCGGAGCCTTCCCTGACCCCAGCAGCTGGCGTGGGCATCATCTCTGATCCCACAGCCTCCCTGCTCCCCTGATCGTAACTGATCGGTACTAGGTTTAAAAAGTTTTAACTAACTTATTTTCGCACAGCTCACACATGCACACTTGTTAAAAATTCAAACAATATTGGAGAATATGCAATAAAAGCAAATCTCTCCCCTCTCTACCTGCAGTCTCTTAGTTCTGTTCTCTGAAGTCAAACCCTATTGGCAGCTTCCTGTGCATCCTTCTAGAAACACGCCTTGCACTGTAAGCACCTGTGTATCCACTTTACCCCCGTTTAAGTACATTAATGATAGCACACTAGAAGGGGTGGGTTTTTTGCCCTTCACTTTTTTCTACTCACTAACGTATCTTAAGAGAACATTCCGAATGCTTATTATATTTTTAAACATCTGTACAGGATTCCATCGTATGGAAGTACCTGTAGCTTATTTGGCCAGTTCCTAACTCATGGGTTATTTCCAGTGATGTTTCTTGCTGTTACCAACTATGCTGCAGCAAATACCTTTGCACAGTCTTCTCGGTGCACACATCCAAGTGTAACTGCGGCGCAGTCTCCAAGGTGCGGACCTTTTTATGTTTGACACAGAACGCCGCACAGCCCTCCCGAGAGCTTGCTCAGGTTTACGCAGTCCTGCCCTGCAGTTACCTGGTTGCTTGTCTCTGCTTTCACAGAACTGTAACCCTGGCATGGCAGAAGCTGTGTCTATCCCATCTGTCCCCAAGCCCCCTGTCCAAGGCCTCACAAATGTTGTCGGCAGGGCTGATATTGGTAGCAGGACAGTCCAGGTAATTTCTGAGTCTTGTCCAACAGAATTCTAAAGGGACAGGGCTGAGTTCCACAACCTGACCCGCCTCCCTGCCTTTGAACATCTGTCTCATCCCTTCGAGAGGGAGGAGGTGACCATTTGCTGAGCACCTTTCATGTCTCTTCTGCCTGCAGGACTCCACGGTGACTGTGCTGAGCCTGGACTTGAGTCCGTAAACAGCTGTGGGTGGCTTATCCGATTTAACCCAACACCCATTCACCAGCACAGGATACAAAAGGATGGACCAGGCTATGGGCGTGTCCAGGCTGGCTGTTAGGACAGTGCATGGGTGACCTTGAATCAGAAATCGGAGACTCCACTGGGGGCCTTGCCACCTCTGGACATCCTTCCTTGGTAACCCCAACCCCGGGGTCACCAATCACAGCCCTGATTGTTGGTGCCCCTCCCAGGGCCCTGACCCAAGTGTCTGCGGCAGGGACTCCTGTGGGGAGGTTCCCGAGCTCCCATTGCACAAAACAAGCCTGGCAGGGACAGATAGCCCCATAGTCTTGTACGGGAGGGCAAGACAAGAGTAGGGGGCGGGGAGGGGAAGGAGAGAGAGACTGGCAGAGAGGGAGAGAGACATATTCAGTTGGAAACAGGGTGAACGAGATGGGAGGCCAGAGAGAAAAAGGGGAGAGAAAGCAAGCAAGGGCAGAGAGGGAGAGAGAGAGACAGAGAAGTGCCCACAGTCAGACAGAACCCCCAGGCACACGGAGAGAGGCGGGACACGCAGAGCAGGCGAGAGGGAGAGGATGAGGAAGGGGATGACAGGACAGGGAGCAGCAGGCGAAGCGGGGAGGACTCCCACGGAGGAAGGGAGGGCGCCATGCGGGCGCCAGGGGAGGGGCTCTCCCGGCCACCAGGCACTCACTGCGGATCTCGGCCGTGGCGTACTTGGGGATCATGGAGTCGGTGGTGAGCTCGGGGTGCAGGATGCAGCCGTGCGTGTAGGCGTCCATGGGCAGCGCGTCCAGCAGCTCCCGGTACTGCAGCACCCGCGCGTGCTGCGGGCTGCCCGCCTCAGGCATCAGGGCCACCACGTGCTCTGCGGGGCACCACCAGGGGCTGGGCCGGGCAGCAGAGGGCCCTGCCTCGGCCACCGCCCCCCAGCACCCCTGAACCCGAGGCCTGGGGCCCACACTGTCCCCCAGGGGCAGCCCCTCTCAGCGGCAGACTTGTTGCCGGGTGGGAGTCTAGGCCCAGTGTTGCCGGAGTTCAAGAGAAGCCAGCAACCTGGATGCTTAAAACGCAAGCCTCCTGGATTGCTACGTGTTGGCAACGGACTCATACTCTATTTCAACAGTACCCGTCTGGGCCCTGATCCCCTCTCAACGGCTGTCTGAGCCTCTGCGGTGGGCAGCGCGATCCTGGCCTGTGGAAGGCCTGAGGGAGGGAGAGGACAGAGGGTTTTGTGGGGTTTGAGGGTGTCTGGGCCCTGCCTGGGCCGGGGGATTCTGGGGTATATGAGACCATATCTATGGGGAGTCTTTAGCCCTAGTGGTGGGGAGGACTGGGCCCTGTCCTTGCCCAGGGACCCCTGTGAGATCTGGGCCCTGTCTGTGGGGACCTGGAGGGGGGTCTGTGTCCTGCTCATGTCCCAGGGGCTCCTGAGGGTCTGTGGCCACATCTGTGACTCCAGAGGTCCTGAGAAAGGGGGCTGTGGCCCCAGGGCTCCTAGCGGGTGTCCGGCCGTGCCTCTTTCCTGGAGTATCAGTGTGTGTGTGTGTGTGGGGGGGGTGTCTCTGGAGTCCCCAGGGACCTGTGGCTGTGCCTGTGGCTCTGTGGTTTCTGGGGTCATCTGAGCCCTGCCTGCAGCCCTGTGGCTCCTTTTGAGCGAGACTGGGCCTTGCCCATGGCCCTGGTGAATTTCCCCAGGCTCCCGAAGGCCCTGGGACCCTGTCTGAGCCCGGGGGGCCCCCGGGGTCTGTGGCATGGAGCGGTGGCAGCAGCTGTACCTCCCGTGAAGGTGCGCTCCACGTAGTCGATGATCTGGTCGTAGTCACTGATGATGTTGTCGCGGTGGATGATGACAGGCACCTCCTCGCCCAGGTTGAGCCGCATGAACCAGGGCTCCTTGTGCTCACTCTGCGGGAGGCTCACGTCGCGCTCCTCGCACGCCAGGCCCTTCTCAGCGATCACCAGCCGCACCTGCAGGCGCCAGGGTCAGAGCGGGGAAGGCGGGCGGACACAGGGGACACTCTGCCCAGGTGGGGTGGGGCGTGCGGGGAGGGAGGTCAGAGGTCACACATGGGAGGGGACACCGTCGCTTTCAGCCCACGATGGGCTTCTGGTTGGGGGTGTATCTAGTGGTTCCTCCCGCCTAGTGGTGGGAGGAACACAGCCCTGTTTGGAGACAAGGGGAAGTGCTGCCTGGTGGATGCGCTGTGGGTTTTACACCTGGACACACCTGGAATCAGATTCCTGGCTGTGTGAGTGTGGGCAAAATTCCTCAAACTTTCCGAGCCTCAGTTTCCTTATTTGTAAGATGGGAGTATTAATAATACCAAGTATCTGGTACACAGACGGGACTCAATTCATGATTATCATTGTCATGACTGGACACTCAGCCTGACCTCCAGGGGGTGGATCTGGCCAGGAAATACACAAACATTCTTATCATCATTATAATCAATAGCTAAATTTCTCAATTATTTGGGGTACAAAGTGGGGTGAAAAATAATTTACCAGCATCAATCAAGCCCGCGATTGCTCCCAAACACCTTCTTGTCTGGTTGCCTGGTTGGATACTCAAAATGGCCCCCTAGAGGAGGGCAGAACAAGGAGTATTTTCCTATTTTTCTTGATTAGAAAACTAAAGCCCAGAGAGGGCAAGTAACCTACCCAAAGTCACACAGCAATTCAGCAGCTGACGTAAAACTGGAAGCAAAGTTCCTGATCCCCATACTAGTGCTCTCTGCCCTGAGGGCTCCTTCCAGGTAGTTCTGGGCCTGCCTCCTCCTGAGTCTTTCCTTGTGTTTCTAGAAGATCCCAGACAAACATTTGAGGTGGTGGAAGCTAACAGACAGCCTTGAGGCTGGGGCATGCTCCTGACTCAGACCGATATTTCTGAGCTAGAAAATGGTTAGAGATCACTTAGTCCAATTGCCCTCTACCTGTGGACTGAAACTCATAAAGAAGGATGGGCTTGTCCAAGGTCCCCTGGCAAGAGTATGGCAAATGGCTCCAGTCCAGGTGTGAGGGAGGGCATCTGTGAGAGAGGTAAAGGTCCATTCTCCTCAAGCACCAATGTCTCCACACACACCTGAGTTGGCAGCTGCCGGGACTGGGCATCCCCAACCTCCCTCCCGGACACTAGGAGTTCAGCATGCAAAAGAGGCAGCATGGTGTCGTGGGCAGAACTGTATCAGTTCAAATCCCAGCTCTGGCACTTACTTGCTGGATGACTTGGCTTTACAAGTAGCTTTACTTCTTTGTGCCTCAGTTTCCCCTCCTGTCCAATGGGAGTCCTATAGCAATTTCCTCAGAGGACTGTTGTAAGGATTAAGTGCATTAGTCCCTGTGGAATGGTGCCTGGCACACAGTAGGGGTAATATGTCTTAGCTACTTGTATTAAACCAGGTTTTAGAGGCAGACAGACCTAGACTTGAAGCCTCGCTCTATTGCTAATTTGCTGTGTGACCTTGGACAAGTCCCTTGACCTCTCTGATTCCCAGTTTCTGTGAAATAAGAAAGGCAATCCACTCCTTCAAGGCTGGCGTGAGGTGGAGATGGGGTGATGTGGATGGAGTCCCGTAATACATGGGTTCTAATAATATCACTATTATTATACACACACACACACACACACACAGACTGCCCTGCACCCCTGGTTGATGTCCTAGAGTACTCCATGCCCCACCCTCACAGCTAACACGAACACCCTCTTCTGTTTGGTGGGCTGTGGGGAGAGAGAGGTAATTTACCACTGAACAGATTTATTTGCTCCATTAGCCAAAAGCAGGTCCCATAGGTGGGGCCCACACAGAACCCCCAGGCTAGGAGGCGCCACAGCAACACTGTGTGACCTTAGAGCTATCACCGCCCTTTCTGAGCATCCTTTTTCTCATCAGCAAAACAAGGGGGCTGGACTCCCTGTTCACGGAGAGCCCTGCAGCCCTGCTGCGAGCTGACACTACTACACTCACGGCCATGCAGGAGACAGGGCTGGCTCTGCCTGCCCCCTTGGCAGTGGGAGGAAACTGCTGGTTCTGTCTGAGAGAGGGGGAGGAAATGTTGCAGAGAGTGAGCAGCACGCCCGGGGGTGGCATCTGTTTGGGTGTGTATGAGTGAGCAAGTGTGTGTGCATGTCTGTGTGTGCATGAGTGTGAGTGCATGCGTATGAGTGAGCAAGTGTGTGTGCAAGTCTGTGTGTGCATGAGTGTGAGTGCATGCGTATGAGTGAGCAAGTGTGTGTGCAAGTCTGTGTGTGCATGAGTGTGAGTGCATGCGTATGAGTGAGCAAGTGTGTGTGCAAGTCTGTGTGTGCATGAGTGTGAGTGCATGTGTATGAGTGAGCAAGTGTGTGTGCATGTCTGTGTGTGCATGTGTGATGCATGTGTATGAGTGAGCAAGTGTGTGTGCAAGTCTGTGTGTATGAGTGTGAGTGCATGTGTATGAGTGAGCAAGTGTGTGTGCAAGTCTGTGTGTGCATTAGTGTGATGTGCATGGATGAGTGTATGAGTAAGTGTGAGTATTCAAGTATTGCATCGATGTGGGTGTGAGAGTGTGTGTGTGTGCATGTGTAGTGTGGGCCTTGTGTGTGTGCATGTGTTAGCTTGAGCGTGTGTGTGTGAGGGCGTGTGTGTGTGTGTGTGTGTTTGAGCTCGTGGGTGGCCTGTGCCCTGGAGAAGCCCAGAGAATCGAGGCTGGGGTTTATCTGAAGCAAATGGCTGCCTTCTCTGATCCCTGCAGTCCTGGCATCCCTGGGCCTCAGCTTGGTCCTCCAGCCTCTGGGCCAAACTGGGACCTCGAATTGGATAGAAACAGAGACCAAACCAGACCTTTGCCCTTGGCAGGTCCAGACACTTGGCCTTCCATCTTGCAGGGGCCACTCCTGGGCCCTGCCTGGAGCTCCAGTGAAGGTTGTCAGGTGTGGCTGCTGTCTGGGGAGGGGACTATCTTTAGAGGTACAATAATCCTGCTTGGAGCTGCCTCAGGGTCACCCTGGCAGGTGGCCAAGGAGACTTTCACCTTTAGCTGAGCTGCAGGCCAGAGCCATGTGTCACCCTGCGGGGGAGGGGGACCCGCAGAGGAAGCCAAGCCCAAGGGAAGGGCATGCAGTCACCAAGGCCATCTGCCATCTCTGCCTCCTAGAGGCTGGACCAGACTTAAGTGGTCACCACTCGGTGTGACCAGACATCAACCATTTCTGGGTAAACCGTCTTCCCTGTGGGTGCCTGAAAATCACCCATGGGCGCTTCATTGTTGTAGGTTAGGCCGTGTCCCTCCTCACCCAGGCCCTTGTGTGGATGATGGGCTGGGATGGCGTCTCTGCCCAGCCATTTAGTTGCTGTGTGATTTTGTAAAAGACACTTAGCATCTCTGAACCCCAGTTTATTTGTCTCAAATATCTTTTAAAAAAATTAATAGACTTTGTTTTTAAGAGCAGTTGTATGTTTTATATACCTTTTAAATATAACACTTTATATTTACCAATTCATCACTTTTCGAGACTTATTTATTAAGTGCCTACTATGTGCTAGGTCTTGTTCTAAGTGCCAGTGAACAAAATAAAGACCCCAGCCCTCAGGGAACTGACATGTTAGTGGGGACAGACAGACAATAAACAGTTGAAATGGTTCAGTCTGTCAAAAGATGGTGAGTGCTTCAGAAAACAGAAAAACTAGAGTAGGGAAGGAGAATCGGGTCCCAGAGTGTCAGGGGGACGGAGGCGATTTTAAAGAGCATGGTCCAGTAGGGCAGGCCTCTCGCGCAGGTGGCCTTTGAGCAAAGGCTTGGACAAGGTCAGGAGTGGTCCACACAGGGGCCTGGGGAAAAGGTCTCCAGGCAGCAGGAATGGCCCTGGGCACATGGGACAAGCTGGGATGGCAGTGAGGAAGCGTCACCGGGGCAGGGTGTGAGGGCGGACAGGGAGGAGAGAAGCAGAAAGATCACGGGCGGGGGCTTTAATCAACACCCCTAGGCCAAGGGGCCCGTGAGTAAATTCAGGGAGTCCTTGAAGTAGGATGGGAAAATTACATGTTTATTTTCAGTCATCTCAAACTGACATTCAGCATTCTCTTCAATTAGGAATGTAGGCGATAAAGTATGGTAGTGTTAGCAGCGCCTGCGATATTGTCAGATATTTTCATCACTTTGCGGTTGTTGCAGTTGCCTCAAAATATCATGCACACTCATCACGACTTCGACATGACAGTAGCTATCAGATCTGCCACCCGATCGTGTTATATAAAGGGGTTAATACGGAAACATATATATTATTATATAATGCTGTACTTCCCTATGATTGGCTTCCTTCCTAATCTAAAAATCCTGTGCATTTGATTTTATTCAATTAAAAACATTGTTCTGAGAAGGACCCACAGGCTTCCTCTGACTTCAGTCCCGACCAAAGCAAGGTTAGGACCCTGCGGAAGGGCCTGAGGCCATTGTGAAGACTCTAGATTTTTCCTGGAGGGACCCGGGGAGCCCCTGCAGGCTTCCGAGCAGAGAAATAACAAGATGTGTGGCATCTGTGGGCCGCCACTTGGGCAGGGGAAGGTGGCAAGTGGTCAAGCGCAGCCTGGACAAGGCTGGGAGCTGGTGCCCAAGAGTTTGAAAGGCAAGGCCAGGGCGGGAGGTAGAGGTCACTCTTCACCTCTTGCTTCATCCTGCCCCGCTTGGGTGTCAGGAATGGCCTCTGGCAGGCCCCAGACCTGGGTCTTGTACACCTGGGGGCCGAAGGCTGGGCCAGGGGCTCCCCACAGGTATGCTCAAGACAGGGCAGACCCTGGGGGGTGGGGTAAGGGAACCTTGAACCAGGCTTGCTGCAGGGAGCAGGATGGCCCCGGAGATGCGCTCTGGTGGAAATAGCAGCAATAATAATAGCCACCTCTTATATAGCACTTCCTCTGTGTGAGGCCCAGTTCTAAGAGCTTTATATGTATTAACTCTTAATCTTTCCACAGAACCCAACGAGGTGGGCACTAGTACCTACCAGTACCCTCATTTTACAAAAGAGGAAACAGGCACAGAGATAGTGAGCAACTTGCCCGAAGTCACACAGCTAGGAAGTAGCAATCCTGGTTTTCGAAAGGCTGGCAGGTGTGGGGACAGAGGGGGCACAGAGAGGCGGGGCAGTGCTTCCTGCCTGGGGATGGAGGGAGGGAGGTAGGTTGTATCAGGCATGTAGTCCTTGTTCCTGTTGAGGGAACTGAGGACCAGAGAGGGTCAGGTCACACAGCCAGCTGGGGCTGCCAGCACTAGAATCTCGGTCTCTTGACACCCTGCATTTTCGTCCCTCGCAACCTCATTCTTCCCCGCAAAGGAGGAGGGGACTGGGGGCAGGAACAGCCTCAGAAGCACGCTAACATTTACACCGTGCATTTAGAGTCTCTTCCAAACCCGGTGGCTCCCAACCATCACCTGCGATGGTGCCTGAAAGTTCATTATTAGTGTGCCAGTTTTCCAAGCATTGTGCTAAGTGCGACTGTGCATATCATTCAGTCTTTCCAACCCTCCGACATAGGTACTGCTATTGCCACCAAGCATATGAGGAAGCTGAGGCTTAGGGGAAGACACTGTCACAAAGTCACATAGCTGAGAAGTGGCAAAGTGGAGTTTGACCTCGTGTCTGCCCAACTGTCTTTATAACAGCAACCAGCACTTAACTGGCACTTTCTATGTGCCAGGTGCTATTCTGGGTGATTTACATGGGTGCATTTGCTGAATCCATACGATGACCCTGTTGGGGAGGCACTAATTTACAGATGGGGATAACTGAGGCAGGAGAGCTTAAGCAACTTGTGCAGGACTACCCAGCGGGTCAGTGGTGCAGCTGAGATTGAAGCCCGGGCAGTCTGGCCCCAGAGTCTGGGTCCTGGACCCCCACACTGTCCTGCTGCCCTCTGGGTCTAGAACGGTCCCCAGATGCCCCGTGGAGCCACCATTGCTCCCAGAGGTGGCTATTTTCCACTATTAATAGGCCATGTGCCTGCATCCAAGCATCTTCTTGGATGCTTCAGAATGGGGACTGCCCCCTTCATGCCAGCAACGCCCTTCAGACAGGACGGAAGGAAGAAAACTCACGTACTAAGCTCCTACTGCATGCCAAGCACTCACTATATGCCTGTGTACTCTAAATCCTCCAAGAATTCTACAGGGTAGGATGTAAATTCCCCTTTCCCAGATGAGGATGTTGAGGTACTGAGAGGTGAAGTGACTTGCTCAAGGTCACACAGTCAGAAAGTATCCAAGATGAGAATGGAACCCAGGACTATCTGACCGCAGAGCCCACGCCCTTTCTGCCAGGCTACCCTGCTTCTAGAATCTACCAGGAGCCCCTGTGCAGGAGGAAGGCCCTGTCGGGGGAGGCAGGAGAATCCCCAGGCCAGCTTGAGCAGAAACTTGGTCAAAAGTGGGGTTGCACTGGATGGTCCTACCCCTGACTAAGGGGCCACCTCAGCCCTGAACTCAGGCTGAATAGAAAATATTCTCGGGGGGAAGAGCCCCGGAGGCTCCGGCCGAGTGTGGTTGTAGGAGGTGCCACTTCCCTGCCCTCTGTCTTGTCTAAGTCACTGGGGCCTGATTCCTGAGGTTTCAGGTGGGAAGAGGTTCTAGAATCTGAAGGTCAGTCTGATTCACCTCCAACCCCCAGCCCCTTGCATGAGTCCTGACATGCAGCAGGTGCTCAGCAAGCATGTGCAGGACTTATGGATGAGTCCCAGTATGACCTTGGCTAACCCTGGCCCTTTCTCTGCCTAGAGCTTTAATAACCCCATATCACCCGTTATTAACTGAGCCTTGACCCTTGGCCAGGCACTGCTATCAGCACTTTTTGTGCGTCCTATCTCATTTCACCCTCACAAGAGCCCTCTGAGGAAGTTATTGCATTAGCTCCACTTCACAGATTATAAAACTGAGGCTTTGCAGAGACAAGGTGACCTGTCCAAAGCTCTACAGTGAGCAGTGGGGAAGATGGCTCTCCTACTGGGGACTATCTAATCTATATTCTAAACTGGGGCACTCAAAGGGTGATTGGTGGACCAGCTTCCCCAGCATCACCTGGTGGCTTGTTGGAGAGGCACTCCAGACCTCCTGAATCACAATCTCTGGGGTAGAATCCAGCAGTCTGTGTGTTAACCAGGGTCACCCAGTGATGCTAATGCACGCTCAAGTTTAAGCAGCGCCGGTCTAGAGCACCGAGTTACACTGCCTCTCCAACAAGCCTATCAGCAGCCCTGAGGAGGGCTCGTAAATAGAAGTATTAACAGCTACTATTATTATTACCCCACTTTCCAGATGATGAAACTAAACCTGGACCAAGACTCAAACCCAAGTCTTTTTGGTTCCAAGGCCATTTTTGTCCACGGAATCTATTTTTCCATCTGGAAAATGAGTGACTGGAACAAAAGGACCTTCCAGGAAGAAAAGGAGTGGGAGGACCAGGCAGCAGGTGCAGCTCGGGCCTTCCCAGGACCCTGCCCTAGCCCTGGCCGTGGTGCTGAATCCGTGCCCCGGAGACGGGACAGACGCCCAGGGTGGGAAAATTGCGCTCCTGTCTTATGGGCGCAGTCCACCGCCTTACCCCCAGGAAGCTGAAACCCTGATAACTCAGAAACAGACTGGATTTCCAACTGCCCCCAGATCCCCTGGGTCTGAGAAGGGTCTAAGGGGCCGGGGCCACTCTGTGTCTTTAAGAACAAAACACAGATCTGATGGGCCGAGCTGAGCCGGTCTGAGGGGATGGGTTAACTCCTTGCTTCTCAGCTCGAGATGGGGGTGGAGTAGGTGACGGCTGGGGACACAGACCCTCAAAGCCCCAGGCAGAAGAAGGCCCGCAGCCGGGCCAGAGGGGCAGAGCGGGCCGGGGGCCTGCAGCGTCCCTGACAGCAGCGCGGAGGGAGGGCCTGAGACCGGGGCAGACCCCAGAAAGCACTTCTCCACGCAGCACCCCCAACAGGCCGCCTTCCCAGCAGTGCCCGTCCCCTTCCTCTTGCCTTTGTCTCTCTGCTCAGTCCCCCAGCAGACCGGGTCCTCCTGGGAGGGAAGGAGGCAGAATGGATGCTCCCAGAACTGGGGGCACAGCGCTCCTGGGGCCCAGCCAGGGCCAGTCACCTCCCGGGAGAGCAGCCCTTGTACCCCGCGTCCCCGTCCTCCGGGCCCTCCAAAGCCAGATTTCACCCTCGGGTCTCTGGCCGCCGTCAGAGCCCTCGAGCCCTCGGGGTCCCCTGCCCCAAGCCTCCCGGGCACCCGCGCGCCCCGCGGCCGGCGCCCGCGGGCTCTACCTTCTGCGAGCTGAAGGACTGGGTCCAGTGGTACAGAACCAGGCTCTCCTTGGGCCAATGGGCGGGGCTGGCCGCCTCGGGCGCGTCGGGGGCCTCCACCGGCTTGGCCACATCGCTCTCCAGCGCCGAGATGGGCCACCAGCTGCAGTTGGTGGGGGTCAGGTTGTTGGGGGTCGCCATGACAGCCCGCAATCCGACGGAGGAAAGAAGGAGGCTCCTCCGGCGCGCGGCTCTCGCGCCCAGCATCACATGGCTTCGCCGAGCCTGCCCCTCTCCCCGCTCCCTCCCTCCGCTATGAATGTCATTACTCAAGGCGGGGGGAGGAGGGCGAGGGGATCCCGGGAGCTCCTTCCTCCCCCCACCCTTGGCCCGCCCCTGGCCCGCGCCAGAAAAGCCACCAGCCGGCTCCGTCAGGCTCCCTGCAAGGGCGCAGGGAAGTGGGTCGTGGCCCCGAAACCGCTTATATTTGGCCAGTCACCTGCCAGAGACTCCACCATTATAAACGCATTCGTGCCTCTCAATCTCGGAAAAAGCAAATACCTCTTAGGACCACTGGGTTACAGAGAGCTGATATTCCTTTTAGAAATTAATGTCTGGAAATATCTCGTCTCACTTTGAAACTGTAGTGTTCTAACTTTTCCCCAGAAGGGCCTCCAAGGGCAGAAGGGAACAAACTATGATTTATTTCACAAGCACTTACATAGCGCTTACTGTGTGCCTAGGCACTGTTCTAAGGGCTTTACAACTATTGACCCATTTAACCCTCACAATAATCCTATTGGCCTCATTTTACAGAGAAGGAAATTGAGGCACAAAGATGCTACGTGACCTTGCCCAAGGTCATCTAGCCCATATGTGGTGGCACTGATTCGAACCCAGGCACTTTTGCTCCAGAGTCTGCGCTCTTGGCCATAAGGTCAGGATGGTAACATAAACAACAGCGCAGCAAGCGTTTAGCAACCAGAGCAGTTTACAGGCACCATCTCATTTCATTTCTTCCCCATCATTTTTCCCAGATGGAGAAGGTGAGGCTCTGAGTCGTCAAGTCATTGGCCCAAGGTCACACCTTCACCAGAGGAGACCAAGGCACAACCAGATGAGCCCACAGAAAGCTGCAAAGCTTTTGCTGCCATATAGTGTATCCTAAACATTTGTGGGAACTTTACATGAAGTTACATGAAGTTAACACACCCATGCATCCCTCACCAAAATATTGTGTTTCAACATATTTACCATTGAGCAAATACAAAAGCAGGCCCTGAGACAGTAGATGCAAATGGATGTATTAGGAAGACAAGCTTTGAAGCCCCCACCCCGACCTGGTCATGCTACTCGGGACTCCTGGGCACATCCCCCAGACTGTAAGCATAGCTCATAAAGAATCAGTGTCCTTCCTTCTACCAGGTAACAAATGTCCTGTGGCCCATGGGTTTCTCTTCCTGCCTTGGCTGCCAAGAAGCTTGGAGCTACATTTTTATGAAGTCCCAGTTGCTACATTAGCCTCCCTGGTTCGGCACACTTTCTTTGTCTCTCTTTTATGAATTTTTTTTCTTCTTTTTCTTCGGAGTGTCTTGTTATTCACTGTTTGATTTTGCAAAGAAGGATATGGTACATTCTGGGGGAAAATTCAACCATGTTTGCCCCCGGGGGCATATCTTATATGTTTAACAAGTGCCGTAGGTGATTCCCATGAGATGGCAAATTTGGGAAACACTGAGATAGAGGGAAGAGCCCAGAAGGGAGTCAGTAAGACAGGTCTCCTGGCTGTGTGACTTCTCACAGGTCACTTGCCCTCTCTGAGGTTTGTCTCTTCATCTGTAAAATAGAGATGATGATAATAAGTGCATGAGGCAGAGAAGGATCACTGTCCCCCAGAGATCTGGGTACTCAGTCCATAGGACAGAGGCTACTTATGATCTTTACTTATCTCGCTCTCCCTAAAGAAATACTAATGTATTTGTTTAGGAGGTACTGCCCCAACCCCCACTGGGAATGTCACATAATATACACTATACCACTATATTACCTTCCTAAAATCCCACCAAATCTCAATTTAAAAATCCATTTCGGATAAGAGATTGTGGGTTTGCCTAGTCTTTCAGGAGGGAAATTTGGCAAACTATAACAAAAGTCTTTAAGACGTGCCCACCTTTTGATCTTGGAGTTTGAATTTTTAGGAATTTATCCTGTGGAAACCATTGGCTAGGCACACAAGCTTGTACAATTTATAATAACCATAATAACAGATACGAGAATTTTCTATGTGCCAGATGCCAAGCACTTTACAGATATTATCTTAATTGAGATAGATATGGTTATTATCCTGATAATATACGTGAGAGAACTGATGCTCAGGTGTATGCAGTTATTATTAGCCCAAAGTTAAGAGCTAACAAACACCAAGTAAAAGGGACATCTAAGTGTCCAGACAATAGGAGATTCGATTAAAAAATTAGAGTACATCTATAACTTGGAATAATTTACATTCATTAAACATGAGGAAGGAAGAATTCATGATACGTTTGAATTTTACAAACAGGTAACTGGCTGGGCACAGTAGCTCACCCCTGTAATCCTAGCATTCTGGGAGGCCAAGAAGGGAGGATTGCTTGAGCTCAGGAGTTCGAGACCAGCCTGAGCAAAAGCAAGACCCAGTCTCTATTAAAAAAATAGAAAGAAAAATTAGCTGGACAGCTAAAAATGTATATAGAAAAAATTAGCCGGGCATGGTGGCACATGCCTGTAGTCCCAGCTACTCAGGAGGCTGAGGCAGGAGGATCCCTTGAGCCCAGGAGTCTGAGGTTGTTGTGCGCTAGGCTGATGCCACGGCACTTGCCCAGCCAACAGAGTGAGACTGTCTCAGAAAGAAAGAAAGAAAAAGAAAGAAAGAAAGAAAGAAAGAAAGAAAGAAAGAAAGAAAGAAAGGAAGGAAGGAAGGAAGGAAGAAAGAAAGAAAGAAGAAAGAAAGAAATACAGGTAACAATTATATAGTGTGCTCTAAAAATTTTATTTCGTTTAGGTTATTATTAATACAATCTTCAGAATGTAGAAAAAAGCATGTTAGCAAAAATGTATGATTCAATTTATAAAATATATAAATTATAGAAGGATAGTCAACTAAAGTTTAATAGTAGTTATGTGGGTATATTGGGGTGGGTAATAGGAGATCATAAATGGGTTTTTTTGTTGTTTATTTTGTTTAATTGGAGTTTCTGGCTTTCCTACTGTTATGAACTCAATTGTGTTCCCCAAAATTAATATATTGAATCCCTAACCCCTAATGTGACCACATTTGAAGTTAGGGCCTTTAAGGAGGTAATTAAGGCTAAATGAGGTTGGAAGGGTGGGGCCCTAATGCAATAAGGCTCTTGTGCTTATAAAAAGAGGAAGAGACACAGAAGTCCTCACACACAGAGGAAAGGCCATGTGAGGACACAGTGAGAAGATGGCTGTCCACAGACCAGCAAGAGAGGCCTCAACAGAAACAACCCTACCAGCACCTTGATCTTGGACTTCCAGCTTCTAGAACTGTGAGAAAATAAGGTTTAGGTTTTTACCCCACTTCTTTCGTTAAGTTTCTGATGTTTAAGCCATCTGATCTGTGGTATTTTGCTATGGCAGCCCAAGCAGATTGATATGCCTACAATAGACATGCGTTATTTTTATCTTTTATTTTATTTTTTTAGAGATGGGGTCTCATTCTGTCACCCAGGCTGGAGTACAGTGACACAATTATAGCTCACTGCAGCCTCAAACTCCTGTGCTCAAGTGATCCTCCTGCCTCAGCCTCCCAAGTAGCTGGGACTGCAGGAACGTACCACTATGCCTGGCTAATTTTTAAATTTTTTTTATAGAGATGGGGTCTCGCTATGTTGCCTAGGCTGGTCTTGAACTCCTGGTCTCAAGTGATCCTCCCACCTCAGCCTCCCAAAGCGCTGGGATTACAGGCGTGAGCTACCACGCCCAGCTATTTGTATCTTTTTTTTAAAAATTCAGAGTTTTAGGAAAAAATTTACTGCTTGTTGTCCCCATCACTACTGGGGGCCGGCCAGTCCTGGTTCTTGAACTACAGGAAAAGGGGAAAAAATTCACATTGTCTGCATGTCCTTTTGAGCATGATTTCTGTAAAGGAAATCCCATGGGAAGAGGACTAATATCCACACGTGACAGATGGGAGACGGAGACTCAGAAAACATGCAATACCTGGCCCAAATCACCAGCTAGGAAGCAGCAAAGCTGGAATTCAGAGCCAGGTTTATCTGACCCCCAAAGAAGGCTGAGCTCTCTTCACTTCGTACCTCTGCTTCCGTAGAACAGGTGTTGAAAGGGTCACAGATACAGGTGGGGTGGGGCTGCGGGACATCCTTCTGCCTCTGAGGATCACTCGGGAGATTTTGCTTCCAAGTTCTGGGCAGGACAAATGGTTTTCCTGGGAATTAGAAGTCGCCCGAGGGAATGTGCTGTAATGCAGGCAACTTCTATACCTGTTACATCGAGGCTTGCTGATTCCGGAAGCTGCAGCCGTCAGAGAAGTACCACGAACGTGAGGCGAACCACGTATGAGGCAGCAGCATGTGGTGGAGGCTGTGGCGAACCGGAGAGCACAAGTTCCACCTAACGGGACAGCTGCTCCTGGTCCAGTAACTGCAACGCGAGGAGTTCTGTCTCCCTTCCCCTGGTGCTCCCAAGGTGGCCTAGGCATTGATAGGCAAAGAGCAGGTGGGAAGAGAGAGAGTGGAGGATCACGGGAGGCTTTTATGGGTAGCAGCCTTCCTCACCTCTGCCCACATTCCACTGGCCACAGCTCAGTCACATGGCCGCCCCACCTAAATGCAAAGTGGACCTGGGAAATGTAGTCCCTGGCTGGGGGGAGCCACTTTCCAACGACAGCTCTATCTTATGGACTGAGTAGCCAGATCTCTGGGGGACAGTGATCCATCTCTGCGTCATGCACTTATTATTATCATCTCTATTTACAGATGAAGAGACAAACCTCAGAGAGGGCAAATGACCTGTGAGAAGTCACACAGCCAGGAGCCCTGTCTTACTGACTCCCTTCCGGGCTCGTCCCTCTATCTCAGTGTTTCCCAAATTTGCCATCTCATGAGAGTCACCTATGGTGCTTGTTAAACGGACAGGTTCCTAGACTTCACCTAAGACCTTGAATCTGAACGTTCAGGGGAAGAGTGTGGTAATCCTAGGAGGATGCTTATATCATGCTCTATACCAGTGGCTGAACCTTAGAACAGCCTGGGGAGCTTTGTGAAGTGCGAGACTCTTGGCCCTGCCCCTTAGAAATTCTGATTCAACAGGTCTGGAGCAGGGACCCTGACATTGACATTATATATAGCTCCCAGATGATCCCGAGAACCATTGCGTCTGCTCCAAACCCAGCGGGGCTGGCACCACAACAGTCGCACCTGGGGGAGCTTTTCAAATGAAAGCAATGAGAGAGAAGGGGATGGGGGACCAATCGGTGATTTTCTACCGCGGGTGCACATTAGAACTAACTAGACCTTTTCTGAAATAGCAGTGTTAGGGACCCACCCCCAGAGATTCTGATTTAATTGGTTTATGGTATGGCCTGGGAATTTGCATTTAACAAGTTCTTCAAATGATTCTAATGTGCAGTCTAGGTTTACACCTACTTAATAAATGGACCAGAAGATTGTGAATCAGTGGATTTGGGGTAAATCAAACTTTCCATATATATATATGTATATATGTATACATATATATATGTATATATGTGTGTGTATATATATATGTATATATATATTTTTAGAGACAGGGTCTCATTCTGCCACCCAGGGGAATGTGGTGGCGAGATCATAGTTCACTGCAGCCTTGGACTCCTGGGCTGAAGCAAAGTGAGCCTCTTGCCTCAATCTCCCAAGTAGCTAGGGCTATAGGCATGCACCATCACACCCAGCTAATTTTTTAAATGTCTTGTAGAGATGGGATCTGGCTCTGTTGCCCAGGCTGGTCTGGAACTCCTAGCCTCAAGTAATCCGCCTGCCTCAGCCTCCTAAAGTGCTGGCATTACAGGCATGGGCCTCCATGCCTGGCTCTTCCACCCCAGAGACTGCGACACTCCCCACTGCCCCAGGGTCTGGCTACTCCAAGTGTGGTCTGAAGCAGGAGCACATCACTGGGAGCGTGTAAGAAACGCAGTCTCAGGCCCTACCCTAGACCTGATGAATGAAAACCACAGTTTAGCCACACTCTCGGGAGATCAGCACACACCTTTAGCGTGAGCAGCTCTGCTGTGAGGCGCATGGGCTCCTTTGGGGAGGACAGCAGATTAGGTTCTGTGATCAGGGCTGGCTCATCTTCTCTTCCATCCCCACCCACCTCTTGAAGCTGCAGATGCTTTTCTGGTGTCATCGGCATAGTTCGTCCTCAACTATCTGGGCCTTGCTGCTCCCATGCCGTGGCCATCTGTTCGTGGATACTTCGTTGCAAGGTCTGGGCACATGCATGGTTTGATGAAACAACAGGGGTTCCCAGGCCTTTCCTGCCGGGGAAGGACATCGCGGAGTCTGGGCATGCACTTGAGGAGTGGGCCATGGGATTGGGTGTTTCTCGCAAAGATCTAAAGTTCGTTAGATATGCAGGTTGGGGACACTACGCACTTATTCTGTGAGGTTCTAGGACCAATCAGAGGAAGTTACAGGGAAGGAGGCTGCCGTTCAATATACAGAAAAGGTTCAAACAAGCAGGAAGGGGCTGAGTCAGAGGGTAGTGAGCTTCTTGTTCCTGGAAGAGGACAGCTACCTGCTGAGTGTGCTGCACCGTATGTAACGCATCTGCCCTATCGATATTTGTTGACTTAAATGTAATTGGTTAAAAATGAGTATAAATCCCTTTTTTGTCCCTTATAGGTAATTTCTTTGCACTGTAGGATAATTTGGCAACCTTTTGTGTCCTTTAAAGCTTTTTTGTCAGGTGTTCAAATTTCTGTGTTTTCTTGTTTTGTCAGTATGTTCTAATTCTTTTTCGTCCAGCTTATATCTGCACCACATTCTTTCCAACAGCAAAACAACTAAAATACCCTAAATGGCCCACAAAAGGGGATTTGTTAAATCATGCTTAGCTAAACAATGAAACAGAAGTTGTCAAAGAGTATTAAGATACAAACTTACTGTAGTCGTAAATGAAAATAGCAGGTTGCAAAATAGCCTGTATGGTAAGATCTCATTAAAAATATTTTTAATATATATTCCTAGAAAATACCTAAAATATAGTGGTTCTTTTTTGGACTAGAGTCACGAATCTGTCTGCAAATTGAATGAGAGGTAGAATCAAACCCAAACACACAATTTTAGTGAGTTCAGGAGCTCCCTTCCCCGCAAAGTCCACCCATCAATCCAGGGTAAGAATCAGGTATCTGGAAGGATCCCAACAAGATGCTAACAGCATGGTCTCCAGGTGGGTGGGATTACAGGTGTCCTTATAAACTACTTTTTGCTTGGCTGTATCTCCCCTCCCCCCTTCTGAGTGTCTATTACTTTTGAACAAGAAAAACAAGCAAATAGGAACCAGACTTGTTCTAAACTCTACTTTAAATCTCTAATTCATTTTTGCCAGCTCGACCTAATTGGCAGTGTTTTTATTTGAGAAAATTGCAGAATTTTAAAAAGTGGACGCTGCCCCAAACCAGTTAACAAGGAAGCTGAGGCCCCAGCAGGCCCCGTGATTTATCTGGCCCCAGTGGGCAGCAGGGCAGGACCAGAACTCAGGCCCTTTGCCTACATCCTCCCTTCCTTTCCCACCGTGAGCCTCTTCCTGCTTTCTCTGTCATGAAGCCGGCAGGGCTGGGGTGTCTCAGGCATTCGTGGCCTCGTGGCCTGGACGCTCCATTCTACTGACATGGTTCGTGTGGATTCTAGAGAGTGGACAGCCACTGGGCCAGGCGGCCTCCACATATGCGTTTGCTCTACTGGAAAACCACACTGGGCTGCGGATCAAATGCACAGAACTGCTGGCACCAGGGCCAGGAGCTGTGTGCCCGCTTTGAAAGTCTGCTATCCGGGGATTCCACGCCATGGATTTGCAAAGGCTGCCACATGGGATGTTTTCTTGGGAATATCCCGGTGATGTTGACAAGTCCATCACAGACACATCCTCCAGGCAGGCTCTGGCTTGCTCTGAACCAAGTGGAAGGAGTAGGGCGCTGACCTGGGAGTCCTCGCTGTCCCCGGCAGGGCTTAGGACTGGGCTCTGCTCCATTTCCACTCTGAGGGGACCTAGTGGACATGAGGGAACATGTCTGCGTTCATGCCCTACCAGAGCCTATGCCAGCAGCTGCAGGCTCCGCAGAAGCACCAGGAGCCTTGGCTCAGCTGGAAATTCACTGGGCAAATGGATCTCAGGTTTCAAAGCTGAGAAATGAGCATGAAGGTTTTTTCCTGGCGTCTGGGCAGATGAGCCCACGGTGAGCGTTCTGGGTTCCCTAAGGTCAGCCACAGGAGGTGTTTTGTTTTTGAGCTCTGGTCTGTGACGGGGAGTATCTCTGGGCTAAGATGACTCTCAGAGATGGCTCCACCAGGTGAAGGTGCTTTGGAAGAGCAATAGAGCAATTCTGAAGGCCAGAGGATGGAAGACTTTAACCCGAAGCACTGATGGCTTCTCAAGGCCACACTGGGGACTTCTTTCTATACCTTATCAGGGACTAAGCAGCAGGCACTTACACGATTCAGTCTTAAGAACAGTTGCAAAGTCGGCCAATAGTTAATAGTCAAAGATGTGTAGATTTTAAAAAAGATCTTTAATGGCTTTTCAAAAGAATTACAGAAACACAGGTTCATTATAACAAACCCAAATAATATATAAAGAAAGAAGTAAAAATAACTCCATTATCCTGAAAAGGTGCAGAATAAAACAGGGTATCACTTTTTAAATTACCAGATTGGCAAAATTAAAAGGAATGACAACATCTAGCACTGGCAAGGTGCAGGCCAGGAATTCTCAACCTTGGCTCTGTTGATGTAATTCTTTGTTGTAGGTGATTGTCTTGTCTGTTAAAATTTGTATCATGAGCAACTTCACTTAAAACACATTTACAAGAGTAAAAACTTGTTTTGGGGTTTTTTTTTTTTTTTTTGGTGGCTGTATTTATTAAGAGACAAGGTCTCACTATGTTGTCTAGGCTGGACTCAAACTCCTGAGCCCACCCAAGTGATCCTCCTGCCTCAGCCTCCCAAGTAGCTGGGACTACAGGTGTCCACCACTGTGCTCAGGGAGTACAAACTTGTTTGACAAACTTTTTAATACAGCCCCATTGGTAATATTTTAGAAATTGGTAATGACCCAAATTAAATAATGTTAAATGTAAAATGCCCAAACATAGAAAAAAAATTTTTTTTTTTTTTTTGAGATGGAGTCTCACTCTGTCAGCCAGGCTAGAGTACAGTCGCATATTCATAGCTCACTGTAACCCTGAACTCCTGGGTGTGTGCCACCATGCCTGGTTAATTTTTTAAAAACTTTTTTTAGAGACAAGGTCTCACTAGGTTGTCCAGGCTGGTCTTGAACTCCTGGCCTCAAGTGATCCACCCACCTTGGCCTCCCGAAGTGCAGGGATTACAGGCATGAGCCATTGTGCCCTGCTAAAAATAATTTCTATGTCTTTCTTTCTAGAAAAGAAAATTAGCTCTGATGTAGCAAGGTCTTCAAGATAAAATTATTAAGGGGAAAAGGCAAGGTGCAGACGGTGTAGAGGACATTTTTATAAAATTTAAAAAACAAAACTATAAACAAGTGCATATGCGTATGTATTAAAAAAGTACATACATAGAACTATGTATGGGTTTTGTTTATTTAAAGCCTGGAAGGAGGTGTGCTGAACCACAAACAGTGGCTGGTTCTCCGCAGAGTAGGATGGAAGGGCACAGGGGAGCATGTGGAATTTTTTATTCCTATTTAAAATATTCCAGCATCACTTGCATCATCTTACAAGGACATTGTAAAATAATAGAGATAAAAATAAATAAGAGGTAGGAAAGGAAGAAAGTAGGAAAAGAACTCTCACTGGAGTCCTGCCCTCCCCTCCCCTGCAGTAAGCAAGCCAAGCTTAAGGGGTTCCTTGTGCCCCACTATGAAGTCCCCAGGGCAGCAGCATCCATACCACCTTATCAGATCCTCAAAGCAATGCCTCTAAGTTGGCAGAGAGGGGTAGTTATTTCCATTTTGCAAATGGGGAAACTGAGACCCAAAAGTACAGTGACTTGCCCAAGCCCTGGAGAGATGGAGGGGGAACCCAGATCTCTGGAGTCCCAGGCTGCTGTTTCCTCTCCTGCAACCCCCCAAGGAACGGCAGCAGGTGCTGCAGGAGGCTCTTAGGACCGCGGGTCTAACATCCATGCCTGGTTCAAGCTTGTGCCTCGACTCCGTCAACTCCTCTTCAGTGCTTAGTCCTTCACACACAGCAGGTATTCATCCCTCTAAAGTAATTTTCATCCTTCTGGCTCTCCTTTTCTGAAGGCAACATGCTTTAGAAAGTGCATCTGCCTGTCACTCACCAGCTCAAGAAGCGGCTTCACCTCTCTGGGCCTCATCTGCAAAATGGAGATAAACGTACCTCACTCAAGAACTGTTTTGAGGATCAAAGGAATCGTGTGTGAATGCATTTTGTAAAATATAAAGTACTTAAAAATGACAGTTTATCTTAACAGAATAAAACTCTAGCTGTCTCTCTGGAAGTTTAGAATAAGATTAGTAGGGTAATTGCAAGTGAAGAGTACATTGAATGAAAGTATGAAGTTGCAAGAGGCACAAGTATTGGCGTGCAGGTTGGGAAGAGTTCAGACAATGGGTCAGTACCCCTAAGCTCATATGTTACCCAAGTCAGGTTTCTTTAGAACCTATTATTGGGCTTTGGGACCTGTGCTGTCACCAGGGGGAGACGCCAGAATGCTAAACATCTTAGGGCAGGGGCAACAAGGGAACAGGAAAAAACCAATGTGTTACTAGCACTACAGATTGTGTTTCCACCCACAGGAAAACAGACCAGGCAGGAAACAGGTAAATATGTCCACCAGGGTTTATGGAACTGCTTGGTTAATTTATTAACATTATAAAAAGTAATGTAGGTGGAAGTGCCTTGGGCACGGGACCAACTCCCACCATCCCAGGGAAATGCAGTAAAACCCACCTTGTAAAGAAACAGCAGCAACAAAGGCCACTTTGAAAAAGCTCAGCTCACTGCTAGACAGGGTGTGGCGAGGTGGGCCCTCTTACATACGCTGCTGAGTGTGTGAGTGGTTCATTACCTTCCTTTTGAGCAATTTATCAGTGTGTCATTGGAGACTTTCAACAGTTCACACCTTCTCACATAGGAGTTCTAGGTGCAAAATTCTATTCTAAGAAAATAATCAGACTCACTGTCAGATGTAGACACACATGTTTTTGTATGTATATACTCACACAAAGATGTTCAGCTCAGAGTTATACACACACACAGACACACACAGACACCCCCCAACTGTCCAAAAATAGAGGAATGGTTAACTGTAAAATATTAATAAGTTATGAATATATTTAAATGATGGATTATACAGTCATGAAAATCATGTTTAAGGAATATTTTGTGACATGAAAGATGCTCACAATAGTAAATGAAAAAAAGCAGGACATAAAACTTATATATAGTTTACAAACATTTAAAATATACACATTTAAAATAGTAATGATGATGGTGATGATGATGATAATAGCAGTAGCCAACACTTACTGGATGCCGTGAGCCAGGCAGGGTTCCATCCCTCCACCTCTCCCTGCCCCCTAAGGTAGGTCCTATCATTACTCCCATGATTCAACCAGTAAACGGGGTACAGGGGCTTGGGTGGTGTGTCCAAGGCCGCACAAGGGTGCGCACAGGGAGACAGGGCTTCCCGCAGAGCCCTTCTGGCTCTCAGGCCCTCTGTAACACTACGACAAAATGCTGAAAATGGACATCCTCGAGGGCATGCTGAAGGGCAGGTAATTTTCTTCTTGATTTTCTAAACTTTCTATAGGGGCATATTTTTCTTTTGTTAAAATTGGTTATTACAAAAATATCAACACATTAAAATGTTTCCAAAATACAGGGGGGCAGTATTAAATAACCTACGCTCCACACAGATGGGAGGAGGGAAATCAAATTCGATTACATTGGAAGGGACCAGAAAAGGCCAGAAGACAAGGCTTAGAGGGAAGACAAGCAGCTCAACTGGAAACACGTTTCACCGGGTGTTTGAGGGACATTCATGTAGATGACTAGTAGGACAAGTGGACACTACTGGACACAGAGGTGTATGCGGAGGAGACACACGGGCTGGAGGCATATGGCGTGAACAGCAAGCAGATTCGCCTGAAGTCGTGAAAGACACCGCTGTTTCTGCCGTCCTTCACCTCTACTCCTTTCTTTGGGTAATGGCAACCCGTTTTTCCCCTCAGAGAACTACCCCATCCTTTCCACAAAGGCTTGGTGAGACAATCAAAGTGCCCTGCCACCCGGTGAATAGGCGAATCTGCCAAGATAGGTGGAAAAGAGAAAATGTAACATATAACCCAATGCACGTTTGTGGCTGATAATTCCTAATTCTTCATTAGCATGCAGCCCCCCAGCCATGCAATCAATGGCCTTTGCTGCTTAGGAAGCCACTGCTCAGCTCCGAGTTTTAAATTTGAATTTTCTTGAGTCCACAGTGAGACAGTCTTAAAATCTGGCTTTGTTGAGGGAGGAAAAGTTTTCCTAACTTCCAAATCTTTCCTTTGCAGATCAAGAGAACAACCTGGGGATGAGAAGACAGAGATTTTCTATAAGACACAGTGTGGAGATGACGCAGAACAAGGTTAAAGACAAGCTCCCATACAGCAGGAAGGGACAAAGGCCTTCTGGTGCCGCCAAGGAGAAAAAGCAGGACAAGAGTTCAGACGCAAGTGTTCTGGTCCACCCTCCTCTAAGGTCAAATCCTCTGTGTGGGGCTCAGAAGCACCTAGACAGGTTCAGGGGACACTGGTGTCCCACTTCCCTGAGCACAGCCCAAGGAGAGCACTGGCCTCTCAGAGGACCCTCCCACTGGCCATGTCACAGCTGCATCAAAGCAGCCCTGGGAGATGGTGTGCCGGACATTAGCTCCCCATGGCCCCGTGGCCTGGGGGTGCCATGCAGGTGATCTGGAAGTGTGCACATGCTTCAGTGATGTGCTAAGAAAGGCTGATGGATGAGGAAAGGCCAGGTGACCAGCTGCGTGGGCCATGGCACACACATGGCCCTCACAACTATAGACACTGGCAATTTTCATGATTATAAGCAGGCCAGTGCACTGCTCAGGAACTACTAATAAATCAGGTCAGCCCCATCTTGGTGGGTTCTACCATAATCCATATTAGTTAGGGACAAACCCAGAGTGGCCACGTGGCAGTGAAGACCAGCAAAGGGCAGAAACAGCATCTGAACCACAGAGCTCACCCACCACCCCCTTATACCCAGATGCCACCTCAAGACAATGGAAGCAGACGGGAGACAGGAGAAACCCTGACTTATTGAATATGTATGCAAAACAGAGTGCCGTAAACCAGAAGAGACAGAAATGCCCCTACAGTCGGGAGAACGGAGGTTGAGAGGAAAGTAAGATCAGCTGAGAGATACAGAGGAAGTTGCATTGTTTTTGCACCTGAGTAGGAATGGGCAAAATGTGTCCCTGCCACGGAGCCCAGTCAGAGCTTCTCTCCCGGGGATTTGCATCTTGTAAGGAGAGACACATTGGGACCAAAAACGCATGGAACCGAATCACCCTGGGCAATGCTCCAGACACTGCTGGCACCTGGAAAAGGCTTGGTCTGGTTCCCAGGCTGATAAGGCCCAGTTGTTCAGCTTTTCCTTTTGTTGAGTTAGTTTTCTGATATTCTTCCAGCATATTCCTTTTTCGCTCAAGCAGGGCAGAGTTGCTTTCTATATTCTCCGACCCAGGATGATCCAGGAAGTGAGCGTGAGGTGAGAAGAGAGCCGAGGTGCAACCCCCAGGATCAGCAGATGGACAGGGGAAGTCTTCGAAGGAGATGGACAAGGAGAGGCCCGGAGGACATCCCCACATGTGGTGGCCGCGAAGGCCGGAAGGGGCGTCAGTTAAGGAGGCTGCGTCCAGTGTCAGGCAATGCTCGGAACTCAAACAACGTAAGAGACGGGGACACTGGCTTCAGCAAAGGAGGTTATTCATGGCCTTGGCAAGATGTGTTTCCGTGGGAGAGGAGTCTGGTTGCAGCAAGTTGACAAGAGAGAGGGAGAGAAAGAAGTAGAGACGCTGACTACGGCTCCAGCAGGGAGAAGACAGAGAAGGAAAGGAGCTTTAGGGGAAACCTGGGTAGAAGGAGGCTTTGTGGGTTTGGGGTTTCCATTTTTTGTTTTCATGTTTTTTTTAGATATGAGAGAAGACACGATGTGTATCAGCATGTACAGAAAATGCCGTGAGTTTCCCGAGAAGGCGGGAGAGATGGGAAACAATGTGATGTCAGAGCAGCGGCTGGTCTTAGCAGGAGGAGGAAGGGGGACGGAAGGGGTACAGACACAGGCAAAGATCAAGGACATACAGCAAGATCTCGTATCTAATGGCTGCTGGGGACACTTCTATGGTGAAACCTTTTCTTTTTCCCTCAGGCAGAATTAGATGCTCATGAATGTATAAGCAGAGAATGAAGACATACTTTGAACAGTAACAGTTGAGTGTCAACACTTGAGGGGGAGGATCGGGTGAGAGCACATGTAGGGCAAGGAAAGAATTCTTGAGAGTTGGGCTGAGCCAGGAAACTGTGACACAATAGTTCCAATGTAGAGTAAATTGAAGACTCTTACCACGACACAGGAAATTCAAAGCGAAAATCCAAACCCAGGCATTCTGCAGCTGGGCAGATTTAATAATTTATGAATGCTTAAAGGCTTAACTCAACAGCTTTAGAGCAGGGACTCTTTAAATTTTTTGTTTTGCACAGGTAATACACTGACATGATTCAAAAGTCTAGAACACATGGTACACATTAAGAAGTCTGGCCTCTCCCACCTGCCCACCATTTCTGAAACACTTCTCTTGGTTTCTTGTCCATCTTGTCAGTGTTTCTTAAGAGCTCGTTTGGAGGTTCTAGCAGGGGAACGCAGCTAATCGTATACCCTTGACCGAAGACCTGTCCTCCTCTAGCGGTCCTCCTTTATCGACTGAGTGTGCAGCTTTGGGAGGGACGCACATGGTGCGGTGAGGGAGGAAGGGGACACCCGCCTAGCCAGCCAAATCAGCTGAATCAACCTGGCGATCAATGGGGTGACAGATGTTGCAGCCAGATCACCCTCACATCTGGTCTTGTCAGTGTTTCTTTATGCACATACAAGCAAAACAAATATATTAATATATTCTCAGCTATACATACTTTTTTTACTATTATGTGTCTTAGATATCTTTCCTCAGTGCACACAGAACTTCCTCAAACTTTTCTCTAGTTACAATTTTTTTTTTAATTTTTAAATTTCAGAATATCACGGGGGTACATTTTGGTTACATATGTTGCCTTTGCACTGCCCAAGCCAGAGCTCCAAGCATGCCCATCCCCCAGACAGTGTGCTCTGCACCATTAGTTGTGAATTTACTCAGCCCCTCCACCCCCCTACGCAGTGTTTCACTCTGCCTATGCACCAGTGTTTTTGCCCAGTCCTCTACAGATGGACACTGGAGTTGTTTCCAATCTTTTGCTGTTGCAACCAATGTTGCAATGGATAACCTTTTACATAAGTTATTACACATATATGTACAAATGTCATCTACAGGGTAGATTCCTAGGCTTGTAATTCTGGTAGATATTACCAATCAACAGGGTTGCCTATTTCACAGTCCCTCCAGCAACGTATCAAAGGGCCTGCTGCCTATTCCACCCCCCACCTACCCCTACCTCCACCCCCATACAGCGTGTGCTGTCAAACCCTGGGATTTCTGCCAATCTGACAGGTTAACAATGGTATCTTAGTGCACTTTTCATAAGCACTTACCTCTTGAAGATTAAGGCTAAGCATCTTTTCGTAAGTATAAGAGCCATCTGTATTTTTCTGTGAACCATCCATGTGTCCTTTGCTCATTTTTTTCTCTACTACTACTGTGAAAGTTCTTAACCTGGGGTTTGTGGCTTTCTCAGGGGATCTTGTGACTCAGATAAGGTTAACAATTGTGTCGGGGGGAGGAAGAACTCACATTAATCCAGTATCTATCTTTTGGCATACATATAGGGATTTATTTTTATTTTTTAAGTTTTTAAAACTTTTAATTGAAGTTTAAATATACACACAGAAAAATGTACATATACTGTTACAGCGCACACTCCTATAACCAACATCAGATCTAGAAACAATATTACCAGCACCCCAGAAGCTGTCCTCAATACTCCCAAAGATTCTTTTCTTTTGTAGCTATACTTCTTGATTCTACGTTTTAGCCTTAACACCTTCCTGAGGTCATCATACAGTTCAAACTGCAAAGTTCAAATGAATGGCAATTTGAGTGAGAAGGCAAGTGGTTCACAAACTTGGTCTTCAACAGTGTGAAAGTCCAGAGAAAGGCTTTGCCAGTTAAGGCAAGAGGACCTGCAACCCTAGGGCTCCCTCTGCTGGTGACCAGCAGCTACCAGGAAGACACCCCGACCCCCCAACCCACACCTCCAGAGTTCTTGAGGATTAACTGGAGTCTCAGAATTCAAGTTGCTGCAGACTTAATGGGAACCCGCACAGAGGGGCGTGGCCAGGTCACTTATCAAGGAGTCGCAGACTCCTTCACTCCCCATTCGGTTCCCCAACATTGCAGGAAAGCAACTACCAAAATAACAGGCCACAGTAGCTTTGGGGTTATGAGGAGAATGACAAGAAAGGGCAACTAATCCCCACTTCCCCAGCCCTCACCTATTTCCTCTCCCCCACTCCCCACCGAAAAAAAAAAAAAAACAACACCGAGAGAATGGTGTGAAAGGCCCTGATGCTCAAATCGCCTGTCAAAGGTGTCCACAGTCCCCAGTCATGGCTCTAAAAAACCAGCAGGGCAAATGGATTTGCGGAGTTGATTGAGTGATTGACTGATGACGGACTCACTGGCTCACTCACTCATTCCGTACACACTGTAGCAGACCCTGTGCTGGGTACAGGGATGCAAAATGCAGCCCCTGCTCTGATGGGCTACATGTGAAGTGTCATGGGAACAGGGGCTAGAGGGGAGCGGGGAGGCAAGGGGAAAAAATGTAATATAAATGTATCTTGTCCTCCAGAAATTTACAATCTAGCTGGAGATACAAGGAATGTACAGATAAAAGGCTAAAAAATAACTTAAGGGGGCACCTGAAGAAGTCCTAAGTGAAGTGTTACTGGAGTACTAGAGACAGAGAGGGGCCCTGAGCTGACAAGGTTGACAGGTGGTGGACAGAGGGGCTAGAAGCTCTTCAATTGTAGATTTTTGCAAAAAAAGATGCCCACTGAAGTCAACTGGACACCAAGTAGTACCACATGGGAGAAGAGAGCGGGGAGGATTAAGGATGACCACCATCCAGGGGAGGTTACAACCATAACCCAGGTTGGGTCCACGAACTCTACTTTGTCAGGGTACCCAGAGCTGATCAAATTCGGGGGGAATAGACCAAGGCGTGGGGGCTCACGCTTGTAATCCCAGCAGTTTGGGAAACTGAGGCAGAAGGATCACTTGAGCCCAGGAGTTGGAAACCAGCCTGAACAATACAGCAAGACCCTGTCTCTACAAAAAATTAAAAAAAAAAAAATTCAAGGGGATGGACTCAGTGTTGACCGATGATCTATAAGCCAGATGAGAATTCGCAGAAGGAAAAATATCCTCCCCACAACTGGGATGGAAGCTCGTGTTTGTCCCTTTCCTCCTATTATTTCCCACCCTCTCCTTGGGGGTCCTCGTCCTTTCCTGTGGCTTCAAGGCCACCTGTATGCAGACTCCACAGTCTCTACCTCCAGTTCCAATCTCCCACTTGAGCCTCTGACCCGTGTATCTTCCTGCCCCCTCGACACCTCCACACAGCTGCCCCACAGATCTCTCGAGTTCAGTACGTCCCACCTGAGCTCGTCATTCAGAGCTCTCTCAGCGTGGGAAGGCAGTGACAGCACAAACTCTAGCCAGGCAGCCTAGGCTCCAATTCCAGCTCCGCCACTTACTAGCCATGTGACCTCAGGTGAGCTACTTCTCTTTGCTTCGGTTTCCTCATGTGGAAAAATGAAGATAACGGTGATTTTATAGGATTGTTGTGAGAATTAAAATGAGTTTTCTGATGCACATTAAGAGCTAGTATTAGCTGTTATTATTTTCCTCCATTTAAATGTCATTCTTTCTTTCTTTGCTGTCAACTAGATTTAGTAGAGTTTAATTAGACAGGCAGTAACATCCCTTCGGCTGTGCAAAGCAGAAAGCAAAATACTGACTTTTGCTTACTGCCCCTCTTTTGTTCACTTTCACTCTCTCGCCAAAGCCTCATCTATACAACTCTTCAATGTGTTAACTGGTCCTCAATATTATGGCCACCTGTTGCCTAGATCACTGCTACCTTAGGCCTGGCTCACTGTGCCAGGCCACACTGAGACCAGAATAATCTTCCTAAAATAAATCCAGCCATTTCTTTTCTCTTCCATGACCCCCATGGTCCTCAGGATAAACTCCTTGCCATGGTCTTTAGGACCTTGCTTGATCTGATTCCAGCTTTCATCAGCACCTCAAACTCCTTATGTCTGAAAGCAAACTCTCCCCACTCCCCAGACCTGTTCTTCCTGGATTTCCTCCCTCAGTGAGTGGGGCCACCTACAGAGACATCCCTGCTCAGCCTACTCACTGTCCTTCAGCCTGGGTGTCAGGTCTGGCCTTCCCCCAGATTATTTCCAGTGCCTTCTAAGTGGACGCTTTTACATTCCTCTTCCCCTTCCAGCTACTTTCTAAGAGGCTGCCAGAATGCTATCAACTGCTAAGTGGGACATCACCATTTTGTTGAAAATCATTCATGACCTTCGGGATAAAATCCAAGCTCTTTAACTTGACTCTCTCCCTGAGCTGGCCTGGCCTCGCTCTCCAGGCTCATTCCAGCCCCTCCCTCTGCCCAGGCAACCCCTGACTTTCCAAACCTCCGCAGGAGCTTCTCCTAGACACTGCCCTGCACCTCCAGAGGGGGCTCGGCAACCCTCCCAGGTGCCCACACGACACCCTGTGCCTCTGCTGACTCTGGGGCTCTCCAGCAAGACCACCAGCTTCTCAAGGGCTTCCGCATAGCACCAGGCGAGCAGCAAGTGTTCGCTAAAGTCTGCAGAAAGAACGAGTGGAAACTGAGGACACAAGAGGCAACCTGACACGCTGTGGTCCCACAGCTGAGCAGAGCCACTGGGCACAGCTCTCTTCACTGCCCCAGCCTTCCAAAATGAGCAACATACATTTAATTTCCACTACCACACTGCCTTGGCAACAGGAAGTATTTCATAACACGATGACTGTGGGGATTAAAAATATTTAAATAGTTTCTGTCACACGGTGAACACTCAATGCCTTCCTTTGATAAGTAATCACTGAGTGCCAACTATGTGCCACACAAGAGTTTAGGCCCTGGGGATACACTGTATTTTCATCAACTCTAAGACATCATCATTTTAAAGACTTACCATTTATTGCGGGTACAATTAAGAAAGAAAAAAAATACTACCATTAAACCAGGACACACTGTGGCTTATAAGACACATCCAGATTTAACTTAAGAAGCACTAAGTTGTAGGAAAATGTGCAGCTTAGACTCAATAAAAAAAAGTGGTGACAAAGAAAAGAGATAAAGTCCCTGTCCTCAGGTAGCTTCTATTCCAGTGAGAGGGCCAAATAATAAACAGACATTGTTGGGCAGTGGTAAGTGCTGTAACGAAAAACAAAGCAGGGGAAACGGCTACACAGTAGAGGGGGCTGCTGGGGAAGCCAGGGAAGGCCCTCTGGGGAGATGATGTGAGCAGGGATTCGAATGAAAAGATGAGTTGTGCATAAATATTGTTCTGGCAAAGGAAATAGCAAATGCAAAAGACCTAAGAGGGAAATGTGCCTGGTAGGTTCAAAGACACACAAGGCAAGTGTGGCTGGAACACAGTGCCAGGCCCTGGGTAGCTAATTTCCTCAAGCCTACTGGGGTTTCCAAGGTGAAAGCAGGTGTCCCTGGGTCTAGTTGGGTGTGTACGGGAGGTGGGTGTGGGCAGGCTAACAAAAGCAGTGTAACTCAGCAATCACGCGGGTGCTGTGGAGTCAGACTGCTTAGATTAGAATCCGTATTCTGCCACTTACAAGCTGTGTAACCTTGGACAAGTTATCTAACTGCTCTGAGCCTTAGTTTCTCCACCTAGTTTCTCCAGGACATGATAAAACTATCTGTTTCGCATGTTGGTTATGACGATTAAATGAACAGTTGTAAATCAATGCACGAATCATAATTATTATCACTATCTTCTATCTATCCCAAAGCCATTTTAAAAAATTATATCAAGGTAAAGAACAAATTAAATTATTTGAGCCTTAAAAGATAAAAATGCTTTCCCAGATTACCAACTGGTAGGATGGCAGCCATAATGGTAGGGAAATAAATTTAAGTCTGTGAACTTGTCTTCTTCAAAGTTATATTTTAAAACAAAAACTTATCTTCCTACATAAATCGATTGCTTTTACAGTATAAATGATGGAATTAAGTTTCTATTCAGCCACTTATAAGACAACTGTAGCAACAAGGAAGCACTCACTGTTAGAGGACTTTTACATCTACCATAGCTTTTAAATTAAATGGCATTACTGTGCCCATTAAGTTAATACCAAGATAATTTCCTGAATATAAAGTCCACACACAAGTTCAGGTTTTTTTTCCCATGGCTAAAATGATCCTGTTGCTGGAACAGGAGGCAGGTCTGCCTTCTGTTCACTCAGATCACATGTTTTGCGGCTTCTCTAACTCCTTCCAAGTCATGATGTACCACACGGTGAACCTTTCCTACGTATAATGACTTAAAACTTCAGGCCACGTCAGGTGTGTGAGTTAAGAGACTTCGTATTCCGGAGAGATTCTCATCTTCCAAGTACTCCTTGAGTAATGAGTCACATTCTCCATCGTAACTTTATGATGGAGATGGGCTTACAAAAAATGAAACACTTCAACTTCTCAGATATTAGTATTTAATGTTATAACAGGTGGAAATCAGGTACAATGAGAATTCACCAAAATTGTATTGCACATCTACTAACCCCTAGGAACGTGTTAAGACCTGGGAATTCAACAGTGATCTAGATCTACAGTCCTTGCTCTCGAGGATGTATGAGATTTTATCTGAAGTTATACTTTGAAATGGTAGCTTAAAAACGCTATTTAGTCTTAATGCATTCACTTGGCAAGGTCTGAGAAAAAAATCATATTTTCCTCTTTCTTATTCTTTTCCAAGAAATTGTTGAGAAAGGCAAACACGGATAAACAGGCTTTTGAGACAGTTTAAATCCTGATTTAATAGCACTGTGTGACACAAGACGAGGGAAGTTAGAACAAGGTATCTAATCTCGCTGAGTCCCAGTCATCCTCATCTGCAGAATGTGTAAAATCACAGGAGCATTAAATAAAAGAGTATGTACATAGCTGCTTCTCAGTAGAGGACAGCCATTATTATTACCATAATTAAGTTCAATTAACAGTTTTCTTTCACTCCTGCCAGTTATTGAGTCTCTGGTACGAATAAAAAAAATTTAGAATGTTTTACCCAGGACTAAGGGCTTTATATTTAACAACCACATACAATAAGTTGTAGATTTCATTTCCAGACATAGGCCAGACATTCCAAGGCCTGGCTGTAGTTCAGCTGGAGGTAGCTAAACTATCTTTGGCAGCCTATCTAGTTCGTTGACTATATCTAAGGCATTGGGGAAAAGGAGTGGGAGGGGCCTGTTTTGGTTCCTGGAAAAATCCTACTCTAGGGCTGGGCCAGAAGCAACGCTAGCCATCTCTGTTGAGGAAACCCATCTTTTCCCACGAAGCTTTGAGAAGTGTAGACGTGAAGCAGGGGAGTGGCAAGCGAGGACAGGCACAACTAGATCAACAGAACCAGTCCTGGTGATGGAGGAGGTGGAAGCTGGTTGCACAGATCACCTTTTCCTGCCTGCCATTTGAGCAAACTTCAGAATCACAGAAATGAAAAGATCCCTGAAAATCACCTACTTAGGTGAACTGCCTAAATCTTTTTGCAAAATTTGGTGCGTAGGCGCATTTCTCTGGATACAGGGTCTATAGTTCTCACCATATTCTCAAAGGAGTGTACGCCTGAAAAAGAGAGATTCGCTGATACAGTCCAACTTTCTCACATACAAGATGGAGAAACTGAGGCCCAGAGAGAGAAAAGCAGCTGCCTCAAGTCAAACAACAGGGACATCAAAAGCGAGCATTTCAATTCAACTCCAATTCCGGCCTCATATTCCTGGCCCTGGCCATAGCCAACACCTCGCTTCTGTGCAGGACCTGAAAGATGCTAGGAGCAGAGGGCTGCAGTCAGAGCCCGGGAGATGTCCAGATTCTAGCACCAAGCCAATCGCCTGGACCGGGTTAGACTGCGATAAAGACTCCAGAGCCCGTCCTCACCCCCGGAATTCCGTTGCCTAGGTGACTCCAGGTAGAGGACTAAGCACAAGGAGACCCCGAGGAAGTGGAGGCAGTCGGCGACTGTGAAAAATAACGCCTACTCACTCACCTGACAGAGAGGAGGAAGCAGGCACGCCCCAAATGCGGGTCCAGAGCGAACCATGCGGGAGGGAGCAGGGAGAGAAAAGAATAACAGGAAATGACGTAAGGCGCACGTGCTCCCGAGAGGGAGGGTACCGGCGTTTGCCAGGCGCTGCTACCGCCCCGCGCCTGCGCAGCCGCCGTCCGCCGCACAGCCGACTCACTAGGGTGGGAGGAGCATGAGCAGGGGGTGGGGTGCGTGCCGGAGTGACGCAGGCGTGGTGCTCCTCCGGAGGCGCGGGCCGACCCCTCCGCGGGTTTGCATCCGGGTCAGTCAGGCGCAGCGATCGGGGAAGAGACGATCTGAACTGACGGGACTGGATCACCGGAGCGCCCCAGCTGCGAGGAGGTGAGTGTCCTGACGTGATGGGGAGGGGCCGCGGCACCGCATCTTGGCCTCCACGCCCGGCCTGGCCGCGGGCGGCTTCCTCTGGGCCCGGCTGCTTCCAGTCGCGTCGTCTCCCAGTGCCGACTGCCTGGGCCGGGCCTGGGCCTCTCCGCGCCCCCTCATCCATTGCGGCCTGGACCTGCCTGAGCTCCCCTCGCTCCCCTGCCCGCCCTCTAGTCCTCCCGCAGCCCCGGCCCGGTCCCGCTCCTCCGCGGTCTTCCGCCCAGCCGTAGCTTCCCTTTTCGCCTTCCTCGGCCGCCCTTTGCCCCTTCCCGCCCTTTCCCTCTTGCCTCTGAGCCCCGTTTTCGTTGGCTGCCTCTTCGGTCTCACTCCTTTCTCCTCCTGCATCCCTTGAGCCTTGGCCCTACTCCAGCCACTCATTCTGGCCGGGGGACTCTCCTGAGGGCGCAGCTTTCCAATTGGAGAGCCCGGGCGGGCAGAGCCCCTGGACAGCTCCCCGCCTGCCGTTGTCCCTATTCTCCGTGTCCCCCCAAGTTTTGACCTTTTCCCCTGATCCTGTTTAACCGCTCCAGGTCCAGATTCTGCGTGGAAAGAATTCTGGTGTTTCGGCTGTAGTACTGCGAGTGTGAGTGGGTGTGCAGAGAGAGATGTGGATGTGTTTTTGTCTTAGAAGCCGATTGTTTCAACACGGTCTTGTTTACCTCTTCGAGAGTTGCCGGGCCGGGTTTTCTTCCCCAGACTCCACATTTCCTGCTGGTCTGGGAAAGTTTTGAAATCTTTAACATTGTGATGACACGCTCACGCGCGGATCCCTTATTTATCGTTCTCAGGTCTTTTCAGGGTCCTGGAAATGTAGACCTAAGCTTGAGGTTCAAGGAGGTCTTGCTTAAAATGGCAAGATGTAAATAAGATTGTGACACATAGTATTCATAGAAAGAAAACCAGGAATTCGCCCTATTGATGGAGAAACTTAGAAGAACTTACCTTTTTTGGAAGGTTGGGGAAAATCCGAGGCAAAGCGTTTAAAACAATACAAAGTAACTTCTAATAGGCCTTTGAAAGTTCTGTCTCTTTGGGGATTAGTTCAACAAGAATTTACTGCGGTGAAAACGGCAAGAATGTCTCCCACAATTTCGATGTTAATGAGGAAGGACCAACTGTTGTGTGGAGTTGTACAGCTCTTGCTTTGAGTGAATGGGAAGCTCTGAATGCAAAGAGCATAAGCTTTTTGTAATTACAAACATGGCTCTAATCTAGTACTTAAGGCCATGCCTAAGACTCACCTTTGCTCTGGGTTAAAATAACTGAAAAAAAAGGTGAGTAATCAAAATCCTGTTAGTGCGAAGATGTTTACACAGAACTTCATTTCTAAAGCTTTAGTCTGTAGCCAGATTTTTATTTTGGTCTATTTTGTTTTTTAGATGCTAGATCTTTTAGAATGTCAACTAAGTTTGTATTAACATTTAGAGTGGTCACCAGCCATGCTATTAAGTCAGCACTGTATAATTAAAAGTTACATATGCGGGTGCAAAGCTTAGCACAGTGTTATATTGTCAGCTCCTGGAGGGCCGGAATGAGATTCCAGTCCTTACAGAAATGGAGTTCACAGGCTTCTATCCCTAGGATCTAGTGCTACACTTGTGGTAGAAATTCTGTAAATTTTTGTGGAAGGAATGAATTTCTTCCTATAGAATTCCGCAGTGTATATTTAGATGCGATGCTTACTTAGGTATTGACTGATTTCTAGAGAGGCCTAAAGAGGATTGAGGATTGTATGGGGTCTGTGGTTGGGGAAACTGGCTCAGATGGTTTTTTAACTCTTTGAGGGCCGAGCAGTTGACTAACTGGTCATAAGGTAATCGAGAACCATAAATCAAACTTTAATTTAGTTCTGACAGCAGTAAGAATTTGTTTACAACATGCAGTAGTGCTCGTTTAGAGGCTGTGGAGCTTCAAAATATTAGAATAAGTGGTTTTTGCTCACCCCTCCCCCGAGGTATATAGGACATTATTGTGTATTTGAGAGGATCCTGCTCTAAATTGAATTAGAGATTGGTGGAGTATGGAATAGCATGGATGATGCGTCCTCATATTCAAGTACTAGTTAAATAAACCAGCAAAATATGTGTGGAGAGTGTATTTAAATTTTTTGTGTTAAGTTGAGGTGAAAGCTAGCTGAATTCTTTTGAGACTGTTTTGAGTGTTCTTCAGAGAGCTCTGCCTAAAATACCTTAACTTCTACATGTAAATAAATAAATGGAGTGAAACATCTTGATTCCTTGTCTCTTTATTTTACAATTATGACACTTTGACCTTTGGAATAGTAGAGGTCTCACAATTGCATCAAACCCACCCCTGAGAGAGGAGCAGATATGGAATCAGAGAAGACCCAGGGGTCCAAAGAGAGGCACTGCTTCCTGGAGAGTGCCACGGGGCGGGGGAGGGGAGGAGGATGGGGTTGGGGTAATAGCTTAGAAATAAAGAAGTGAAGTGAATCCTCTGCACAAAAATACTCTGTCTTCTATTTTTTGTTTTACTTTTTTGTGCCTTTCTGATTCCCTGTGATATGTTTATAGATATTGGTTTGCTTATTTTTTGTTCAGAATTGGTACCTATAATTACCCTGAGTGAGAAAATAATTTGGAGACCAAATTCAAGGGTTTATTGACAGACTTCTTTGTTGTGTTCCTTGTCACTTTGGTTAGTCCTTTATCCCCCTTTCTTTGTTTAAATAGAAAAATTAGGGTGGAAGAAATGGAAAAACTTTGATTAAACAAACTAGTTAAGAGATCATTTAAAGGTTCATCTGTAGAACAGTAATTTTTTTTTCTTTACTTTCTACCTCTTTCTTTTGGCTAAAGAAAAATTCTATTCTTTATCTTGTTTGAGTTGCAAGTATGGTTCATTTATTTTCTTTCTTGTTTAATAATTACAGTATTCAAAGCTATGAAAAAAACCAATGAGTCTTATAGGCAGTGTTGAAAAATCAGTAATCATTGAAATAAGTTTCTAATTCTGCTTCAACAATGGTAACATCCCTTTCTGTAAAACATGTATTCATGAATATCGATACCTGGGTCAGGATTGATTTAGAGATACGCTATCATGTGTCATGAAGTTATACTTAATTAGAATTGTTAGACTAGACAAATATTTAGTATCATCCCAAAGAATCAGAGTGCTCTAGTTTGAGCTTTTTCCTTTTATTTCTGATGTAAAAGTCATTTTGTCCATAGGTTTCTAGAGCAGCCAAGGAGATTTTTTTTTTTTTTGAGACAGAGTCTCACTCTCTTGCCTGGGGCGAGTGCCATGGCGTCAGCCTAGCTCACAGCAACCTCAGACTCCCGGGCTCGAGCGTTTGTACTGTCTCAGCCTCCCGAGTAGCTGGGACTACAGGCATGCGCCACCATGCCCGGCTAATTTTTTCTGTATATGTTTTTAGCTGTCCAGCTAATTTCTTTCTATTTTTGGTAGAGACGGGGTCTCGCTCTTGCTCAGGCTGGTCTCGAACTCCTGAGCTCAGGACTATCCACCCGCCTCGGCCTCCCAGAGTGCTAGGATTACAAGCGTGAGCCACCGCGCCCGGCCAGCCAAGGAGATTTTTCCCCTTGTTAGCAAGTATACTGAAACAGATTTCAGGTGATCTAGTTTCCAAAACTGTGTAGTACGATGTTGGCATCAGGTATTTGGAGAATTTAAATTCTGTCATAATACATATCCATTTTCTGTATCATTTCATTTCTTAAAACCTATAGTGTCCTAATTATCTCCTTTTAAACTTCCTTTTAGAAATAAAAATTTGCCTTTTTTGCCTTCCAACAGTAATGGTATCAGGAATATGAATTTTTAACAAAAGCTATGCTTTTGATTGTACCTGTTTTCACTTTGCTCATCTTATTTTTCTTTTTTAGTATTAACTGGAACATCCATAGTAGTGTAAAAACGTTCACAATGAAATCTGAAGCCAAGGATGGAGAGGAGGAGAGTCTACAAACTGCTTTCAAGAAATTAAGAGTGGATGCATCAGGGTAATTAAATGTGTAATATATTATTTAGAATTATTTATTTACTAATTTTAAGTAGTCTGTTTCCCCTAAAGAGTTCTTCCTCTTTTAATATTTCTCATTCTTAGCAGATATAAATGCTGATAGTGTGACATTGTACTAGTTTCTGTACAGTTTTGTTTTATTTTAAAAGGAAACTCTTTTCTGTTAAATTTGAAAAATAGCAGCTCATTTGTACTCCAAGGTTGGGTGTTTTGGTTTTCTTTACCTTTAAGGAGGAGTCCCCCCTTTTTAATCAAAGATTCTTTTTAATCAAAGATTATCAAGCAATGTCCCATCAGGGATTTCCTCATGCATCTCAAGGGAATGACAGTATTTTTCACTAAAAGTGAATTGGCTCAGTAGAAATCTGTGAAGACATTGTCGATTTCATGGTCTGTGATTGCTGAGTCTATCACTATGGAAACCTATTCAGTAGGGTTCTGTCACTGAGATCAATAATCTTGGATCCTTTGGTCAAACTAATTAGAGCACCTGCAGACCAGCTGCTGTCTGAATGTTAATATTTTACTGTTTGTAAAATGTTCTGTACAAGACTTTTCTCACCCCAATTCTTTGCCCCAGGCCAAAAGAAATCTCAAAATTTTAATGGATATAACAATTTTTCTTTTCATGAATGGAAACCAAACACTGGAGGTGTAGAGTAGAACATTCCACAAGTAATGTTAATAATTGTTAATGTTTATTGCTCACATGCTATACCCTCAACACTGGATTAAGTACTTTGTGCACATTATTTAATCTTCCAGCCACCTTAGAAGATAGATACTACTGTCATTTCTGTTTATAGATTAAGGCACAAATTAAGTCACTTGCTAAAGGTCAAATTGGTAGGAAGTTGCAGAGCCAGGATATTTGAAACTAGATAATTTCTCTCCAGAACCTGTGCTCTTATCCATTCCTTTATATGATACCGTGAAGACAATATGCAGTACCCAGTATAAAGTAAAAATTATTTTAAATAGATGTTGTTATAGCTGTCTGCCTATTCGTAGAATTATTTTTGGCCTACCAAATGGGAAGATTTATGCTCATAGATTTGCACAGATTTGTTACAGGTGCTTACATTTGCTTCTGTGATACTCCAAAAAAGTACTTTTCTTCCCAGTGGTTCTCCAATATGGTCATCTTGCCATTTCATATCAGGACTTTGATAAGCCATTTTGGGAAACAGAAACAAAGCACAGAATCAGTTCCCGATTGTAGTCATAGTGTATTTATTCCTTTGTGATTTCTTGTATAGAAATAATTTTTTTAAAATCAAGAGAATATTAGGGATGTATACACACACGTATACATACAAATCTCTCAGTGTGTAAACTTATGTAAGTAACTCTTGATACACAGACTTCTTTCTGATGTTTTAAGAAGTTAAAATGTAAAATTAAGCCATTTTGGTGTCCCTAAAAACTACTTGGAACATAAAAAAATTTTTCAAAATATCTGTACAATATACGGTCAAAAATTATATATTTGTAGCTGTGATCTACCTTGAGTAAAATTATGGAAAGAGAAGGAACTGTAGAGAACATTTGAGAAAACCAAATAAGAGTATAAGGGGTGAGTCATTAGCATGACTAAGCAGAATAAGACTTGTGTAGTGTAGCGTACATTTCTAGTTGTTCCATATTGTTGCCAGTTTAAAAATGGGACATCTGAGGGACTGACTCATAAACTAACCAAGCTTTGTCAGGAATTTAGCATGATCCTGTTCAACAGGTTTTTGAGTCCTAATGGTATTTATCTTATCAGGACAAATCTCTATATATTTATTATGAAGCAACAATCCTTTTTATCTGACTGTAAAATAATACATGCTTATTATAGAAAACTTTCTAAAAGCAAAAAAAGATAAGAAAGAATTACAATTTACTATAACTACTATTAACATCTAGACCATCTGTATCTCATACTCTACACTTCTTTTTACATAGGTGCTGTCATAATGTATGTATAGGTATTTATCTATGCTGTTTTCTTCTAATATTATTTAATATAAGCATTCTCCCATATCATTAAAATTTCTTTGTATACTTAATTTTTAATAAATTCCTAATATTCCATTGTATAGATGTGCCATAATTTATATAATACAGTGTTTTTCTATTGTTGGATATTTAGGTTATTCCCAGTTACTTTTTATTTTGTGTTCAGTGAGCATCTTTTTACTTAACTAGATTTAATGTCTCTTTCTAAAGGATTTTGTCAATACCATGGCATGTATAGTAGGTGTCCTGTGTATGTATTGAAACTGTCTGGAAGGATTTACACCAAAATGTTAAATGTTGACAGTCTCTGGGTTGTGAGATTGTAAATGATTCTCTTTTTCTCTCTTTTAAATTTTTTCGTGTTTTTTACTGGGAATCCATATTACCCGTGTAATTTTAAACCACAAAGATTTAACTCAGTAATATTTCACATTTATTAGTTGTAAAAATTAGAGTGTTTCTAAAAGTTGTATAATAATTGAAAATGTATTCTTTTTTTTTTTTTTTTTTTTTTTTGAGACAGAGTCTCACTGTGTTACCCGGGCTAGAGTGCCATGGCGTCATCCTAGCTCACAGCAACCTCAAACTCCTGGGCTCAAGCAATCCTTCTGCCTCAGCCTCCCGAGTAGCTGGGACTACAGACATGCGCCACCACGCCCGGCTAATTTTTTCTATATATTTTCAGTTGTCCGATTAATTTCTTTCTATTTTTAGTAGAGACGGGGTCTCGCTCTTGCTCAGGCTGGTTTCGAACTCCTGAGCTCAAACAATCCGCCCGCTTCGGCCTCCCAGAGTGCTAGGATTACAGGCGTGAGCCACCGCCCCCGGCCTCATTTTTAAGTTAGATTGAGTCTCCTAAAGCTTCTATACTTAGGTCTCAGGGCTCTAGTTTGCCTGCATAAAATAAGCAGTCAGTGTTAGCATTCTCTCTGGACGTAAGGCCTGATCTGCCCCAGAGAAACAGCCTAAAAGTCTATTTATATCCTGCTGCTAGTTATACTTACAGATCATTCTTTGGCTTATGCTTTTGCAACCATGGGCTTTTAGGGATCCTTCAAATTTGGTTTTGGAGGAAAATTTACACTAAATGCTCAGCAATTTTTGAGAAACCCAAACTAGAGAGAAAATTAAGGCACCGATAATAGTTTTATTTGAGTTGGTGAGAGCAATAAGTTCTCCTCATTTCACAGTTTTCTATAGCAATAAACTTTGTTCTTGTCTTCAGGTCCATAGCATCTCTGTTGGTTGGAGAAGGCACAAGTGTCAGAGCATCAGTCAGAACAGCAGCGGATGATACCAAACCTAAAACCACATGTGCATCTAAAGACAGTTGGCATGGGTAAGAGCTTTTTATTGAGATGATTTTTATCCCAATACCTTAAAATATTATTGAATTTTCTTTCCTGAGTGTCCAGGAAAGAATAGGTTATGATGTGAAACCCAAGACCCAACTATCAAGAGAAAGACCCATTCTTCTCAGTTGTGAATTTACCGAGACTTTCTGTTTGGCCTGGTCCATAGTCAGTTTTTATATATTTTCTACATGTGTTTGAGAAGAATGGGTTCTTGGTTTCTATGGTCCCTAAATCAGGCTTTTAAATGTGTTATTTGAATCTTTTTTCAATTTTTTTGTCAGCTTGACCTGTCAATAATTGAGATGGTGAAAGCTCCCCCATGGGAGTGAATTTGTGTGTTTTATATTTTTTATGTTTTATATTTAAGTTTTATATTTTTGCTTTATATATTTTGAGGTTATTTTGTTAGGTTCATACAGCCTAGGTTTATTAAAGTTTAGTAAGTTTTCTTCCTGGTGAATTGAAACTTACACTATGTAGCGACATTCTTAATCCCTCATAATGGCTTTTGTCTTAATGTCTACTTTGTCTGGAATTAATATAGCTAATCCAGTTTTCTTTTAGTTAGTGTTTGCCTAGTGTATCTTTTTCTATTTTTTTCCAACCATTCTTTGTTCTTAAGTTTTAGATAGTCTCATGAAAATAACATATGGCTAGGTTTTATTGTGTTCTGTTTTATTCAATCCGTTCAGCTTTTTAACTGCTGAATTGAGTGCATTTACTTTTATTTTGATTATTGATATGTTTGGACTTGATTCTGCCATTTTACTTTATGTTATTTCTCCTGCTTTTTCCTATTGTTTTTTCTTTTTTCTTTCTACCTTTCCTTTTTCCCCAGGAATTAAAAAAATTTTTTTTTAATTTAAAAATTTGTTTTAAAAATGGCTTGACAGGGTTTCGTTTTTTTCCCTCTACGTGTTTGGAAATTGTACACGTGTTTCTATTCTTTTATTAGTTAGCCTTGATTTTACCATGCAGGCTTTTAACAAAGACAAAAATCAGTATTTTTTTTTTTTTCTTTTTTCCTTTGAGACTATCTCGCTTTGTTGCCTGGGGTAGAGTGCAGTGGCTTCATTACAGCTCACTGCAACCTCAAACTTCTGGGCTCAAGTGATTCTCCTGCCTCAGCCTCCTGAGTAGTTGGGACTGCAGGTGGATGCCACCCGCGCCTGGCTAATTTTTCTATTTGTTTTGTAGAGACTGGGGGTGGGGGGGCGGGGGTTGGCCATATTAATAGTATTTTAACCCTACTTATTAGACTCCTTTTACCTGACTTCCATGATATAGTTACCCAGTATTTAATTTTGTTACTTCTTTTAATCTCACAAACCAAGTTTTGTTATTATTAAACAGACAGTGTGTGTTTAGACTTTTCTACGTGTTCACAGATACTTTGTTCACCATTTTTGCACCCCAGACTTTCCATATAGGATCATTTACTTTCTTCTTAGTTTCTTTAGTAAAGGCTTGTTATTAGGAAATAGGGCTTCTGCATTGTATAAATCCACATAGAATACATTCGAATGGTGCCCCCTGGAGTTATTTATGTCCTATTTGTAAATATACAATTGTCCCTCTGTATCCCTGGGGATTGAATTGGTTCCAGGACTACCCTGCCCTTGCCAAAATCTGAGGATGTTCAAGTCTCTTATATAAAATGGCATAGTATTTGCATATAACCTATGTACATGCTGCTGTATACTTTAAATCGTCTCTGTGTTATTTATAATACCTAATACAGTGCCTACACATTTCATTCATGCGGATTCAGTGTAGTACTTGGGGCGTGGCAAATTCAAATTTTGCTTTTTGGAACTCTGTGGAATTCCCCCCCCCCCACCCCCCCC